>UESW01004418.1:774826-885558 GCA_900491605.1 Calamus simplicifolius
AAGAAATACAATAACAGAACCGTTAGCCCATTTATAAATGCAAGGTTCTTCTTTATTCTTAACAAAGCCATAAGATTTGATCACATTATCAAATCGTATGTTCCAACTCCTAGATGCTTGCTTAAGTCCATAAATGGACTTCTATAGCCTGCACACTTTAGACTCATCTTCAGATATAAAACCTTCAGGTTGTATCATATATACCTGTTCTTCTAAATTACCATTTAGAAAAGCAGTTTTAACATCCATCTGTCATATATCATATCTAAGTATGCTGCTATAGCTAGCATAATCCGAATGGATTTAAGCATTGCCACAGGAGAAAACGTCTCGTTATAGTCAATACCATAACGTTGACGATACCCCTTGGCAACCAGACGTGCTTTGTAGGTATCTACCTTTCCGTCTGCGCCTCTTTTTCTCTTGAAAACCCACTTACACCTTATAGGTTTTATCCCTTCGGGTGGGTCAACTAATGTCCATACATTATTGTCCTTCATGGAATCAAGTTCGGATTTCATGGCATCAAGCCATTTATCAGAGTCAATCCTTTGCATAGCATCCATATAGGTGATGAATCCTCGTTGTTCTCATCAAGCTCAATAGAATCCTCGTTCTGGACCAAGAAACCTAAGTATCTGTCCGGTTGATGTGGTACTCTACCAGATCGCCTTAATGGTGCATCTAAAATGGGTTTTGAGTTTGATCTAATCAACTCAGATTCTAAGGGTTCAATGGTTTGTGTTGTTCCTTCTACTTGATGAACTTCCTCAAGTTCAACATTAGAGCCATTTGTTCCTTCCCTAAGGAACTCCTTTTCAAGAAAAATTGCTCTATTACTAATGAACAACTTTTGTTCTTCAGTATTGTAGAAGTAATATCCTTTGGCTTCTTTTGGATAGCCGATAAAAAAATATTTGTCAGATTTGGATTCAAGTTTGTCTGATTTTGCATGTTTCACATAAGCCGAACACCCCCAGACTCTCAGATAGGTGATAACTGGTTTATGTCCATACCAAAACTCATGTGAGTTTTAGAAACAGACTTACTTAGAACCTTATTGAGAATATGACAAGTTGATTCTAATGCATATCCCCAAAATGATATTGGCAAGCTTGCAGAATCCATCATGGACCGAACCATGTCTAACAGAGTTCGATTCCTTCTTTCTGACACACCGTTATGCTGCGGTGTTCCT
This sequence comes from Calamus simplicifolius, assembly GCA_900491605.1. NCBI lineage: Eukaryota > Viridiplantae > Streptophyta > Magnoliopsida > Arecales > Arecaceae > Calamus > Calamus simplicifolius. The sequence goes on from UESW01004418.1 coordinate 776,025, forward strand.
GGAGAAGTCAATTGGGAGAGAATCCTATTCTCCCTTAGATATGTTACAAAGTTATTTGAAAGGTATTCTCCACATCGATCTGATCGAAGAGTCTTAATACATTTTCCTATTTGTTTTTCTACTTCTTTATGATATAGTTTGAATATTTCAAACGACTCAGATTTATGTCGCATAAGATAGACATAACCAAACCTAGAAAGGTCATCTGTAAAAGTAATGAAGTAGTAATATCCACCTTTAGCATAAGTGCTCATTGGTCCACATACATCAGTATGTACTAGACCCAATAGCTCTTTGGCTCTTTCATCTTTTTCAGTAAAAGATGACTTGGTCATTTTATCAAAAAGACAGGATTTATAGGTAGTTCATGATTCACAATCATCAACTCGAAGGATGCCCTCCTGGGTTAACCTGTTTAATCTGTTCTTGTTGATATGACCCAGCCGATGGTGCCAAAGATAAATATTTGTGACATCAGTTAGTCTAGGGTGCTTACTTGATTTGTACACTACATTTATAGGATGTGATAATATATAATCCCATTAGATAAATGCCCAATCATTACAGTGACTCCATTCATAATGATATTCAAAGTAACATCCTTTATTGAAATTTCATAATGACTTTGGGCCAGAAGGCCTACAGAAATTATATTCAATAAGAATGTTGGGTAAAAATGACAATCATTTAGTACAATGACATTTCTATTGAAAACTATTTCAAAACTCCTAATGCCAGAACTGGAACTAATCTTCCATCGCCGACATTAAGGAATCTTTCACTGTCCTCAAATCTTCTAGTGACCTGTAGTCCCTGCAATGAATTACAAATGTTAAAAGGACTCCTGGTATCCAATACCAGGTCTGATTATCATATACAAAAAAATTACAATGTGTTATCATATAAATACCTTGTTGAGTAACATCTTGCCCCTTTTTCTTCTTTGGCCTGTTTGGATCAAGTGTGGCAATGTAAAGAGGACAGTTCCTCTTCTAGTGCCTGGCACCTTGCAATGAAAGCATTTAGCTTAACTTTTATCAACTTTCTTCTTCTGCATCTGGCCTCTTATAGATGTCCTAGCATGTTGTACCTTTTTCTTATTCTTTTTCTTCTTCCCTTTCCCAAAGGATTGACGCCCTATCTTAGATCCTTCAACCACATTAACCAAACCCTTAGAGAGCTGGTTGTCCTTCTCAAAGTTCTGTAATAACCCCAACAAACCATGGTAGTTGACTACAGGCTTTGTCATTCGAAAATGAGTAAAGAAAGGTCAGAAGGATGGAGGCAAGGAATTTAGGATCACATCTTTTCCCAACTACTCATGTAGGGGAAAGTCGAGCTTGCTTAGAAGTTCTATCTTCTCGATCATGTACAATACATGATTAGTGACAGGAGATCCATCCCTCATTCGAGCATTAAAATAGCACAACTAGTCTTGTGCCTTTCAACGTCGACAGGTGTGCCGAAAGATTCATTCAATGCTTGAATTATTTCTTCTGGCTGAGCATTCTCAAACCGGCGACCGAATTCATCGTTCATTGCTGCTAGCATGATACAACGCATGCTAGTTCTATCACTGAGCTACTTCTGATAAGTATATTTCTCAGAACTTTGGGTGTTTGCATCAGGTATCTTTGGTGCAGGATTATTCAGAATATATAGAATCCTCTCATGCTCAAGGATGATCTTAAGTTTTCTAAACCAGCTATTGAAATTTAAACCATTCAACTTGTCACTATCCAATAGGGACCTTAATGATAAATTAGTGGTCATTTTCTGCATAAGGAAAAATTAAAGTTTAGTAGTATATAAATTGATTCAGTCTAAAGACTTGAACTTTAGTCTAAAGATTCTTCCACTATTTTGTTCAAATTGGCAGCTCTATACCCCAATTCGAAGAATTATTCTTAATTCTTTAGTGGGCACTAAGATCTATATAGACTACATACAGGCCCAAGTGAAGCTTGGCCAACCCATATGCATCTAAGAGTAGGTTCAAAACCAATTGTTTTCCAAAATAATTCTTAGTGTTCAGTTTTGCCCCATGTACCTCTTCAACAGGCATGGAGTGCCTCCACTGAAAGTTCTAGTTAGGTCCAACCATTAAATGATATAATCAGTATAACCTATCAATAGACAACCAAGTCCGAGTGAAGCTCGGCCCACCTAACTGTCTATTTAATAGTTACGCTGACTTATCATATAATGAATGATAATTCCGATGGTTGACAAGCACCAGGCATGGAGTGCCTCCAATGATTATCAAGACATCGAACTCATTATCACCCACCTTAATGGGAGGATATGATCTAGTTATATATAACTATTTCATTTTAAGGACCTAATAATTTTAGAGGATTTAATAATCTAAAGATAAATTGACTAATCAAGTTCTCCTACTGAATCTATGAAATCGATAGAATGAAACAAGATTAAGTCAGGTTAAATGGCACCTAAATCAGTCAGACTGATTTTCTTACAGGCATGGGTCAACCCAAATCAGGTAAATGATCTGAATCATAAATGGTTCACCATATTGACCAGGTAAGTGAGATCGATGGGAGGATATGCCATTAACTCATTAAAGACGCATCAATACGAGTAGCTCCCAATTAAAAACCATTCGATCGTTGATCCTAGAGCAACTTGCCAACTCACCTTGACATCATATGGTTAACCAATTTTGATTTGACCATCTAAGAGATTCATGCTCAACCACGGAGCCTAATCTACATCCATTTGGTTTAATCAAAAACATGGACATGATCAACTACAACTATTGTTTGATTTAGAGCATCCTTAACCTAATCTAATTAATTAGATTTGATCAAATACTCTTATAGTCCATTTGATTTAAACCTTAGGGTCTAACCCTTTATGGACCTGATTTAGCTAACCCAAAAGATTAAATATATTTCATGTCATATATTTCGAATCATGCATCAGTTGCATTATTTAACTACTCATAATTCCTTTATTTAGATCATATCTAAAAAGATTATGATTAAATATTTGACATTTAAATAAGACTCTCATAAATATTTGTCTGTTTCATAACATAAACAACAAGCATCATATCTCATATCTATGTTTTTATACAAAACATGCAAATATCATGCTTTTATACAACATCAATATATCAAATATAAAACATCTTTTGAAAGTGAGTGTAATCTATGTTTTGATGCCAAATATCAATTTAAATTATCTTTTGACTAAGCATCAATAATAAAAGAACCATAACGTCACAGCAATATGTCACAGAATACCTCGTTGAATGGGTAATTTGGATTTTTAATCCATCTGTGACCGAATAGCCTGGTGATCAGTTTTAGCTTTGATTACAAAATTAATATGAGCATTAATTTATATGCAATAAATTAGATCAAGATGAAACCATGGCTCTGATACTACTTGAAGGGAGAAATAAACTCCGAGGCATGCATATTTAATAATTTGATAACAATTATCAATGCAAAATTTTAAAGATTAAATATTAATCTATCTAACATACATCAAGATCATATCTTTGCCTTATATATAGGATCGTTTGATCTAAAATATGCATATAAATAAAATCATCAAGATCATATCTTGATCTTTAAGGTAAGAAGTCATATTCTTGTCTTGAAGCATGTCTTAAGATCTAGGGATCATATCACTTACCTTAAGGGCAATTGGTAAATCCTTTTGTGCTCTGCAGCCGTTCAATCGTCCAGCCTCTAGTATCATCCACGCAAAGCCCTGAATGATCGGATTTCTGAGAGTGCTAGCTCATGGAAAAATAACTTTGCTAATCTTGAATCCTCCCACTTGAATCTTCTGCCAAGATCCACCAAACTTTCGGTGACACCAGAATTATACCTGAATTTTCTATTCTTACTCTTTAGAAATTCAATCCATAACATTTCGTTGTTGTAATCTGGTGAGGGATGTCCTCTAATTTATAGTCTCATTTTAGCCAGCCCATTGAATTCTAACACTTAGAATTCCGTCGTTCGGTGAAAATCAAAGAGACGTAGCGTTTGGTTAATTCCGACATTTGGTGAAAATGAAAGAGATGTGAATTCTAACACTTAGAATTCCATTGCCTGGTTTACTCAAAGAGGCACATTTATTCCAATGAATTCTAACACTTTAGAATTCTAACTAAACCATTTGGAGAAGATTAATGTTATACATTAAATTCTACATGTGAAGTTAATCTCTCAGATTTTAGTTATCTCGTCATGTAAGATACTTATGCAAGAGGTTTGAGTTAAGGTTTTGGTTTAAGTTGATCTGAATTTATTGGACTGAACCTACATAGATCATGGTCATAGCCCAAATCAAATTTAGCTAGTCCTGAATCTATTTAAATCCAAATCAAGTCTAATTTCAAATCAATATTTAAAATTGACTAGTCATTTTAATAGACTTAAACCAAATTGAATCTTATTCACTTATACTTAATCCAATTGAGATAATTCAATTAATCAAATTGATTAATTAAATCATATATGATTCTCAATCGTTGATCAGCAAATAAATCATCTTAGGAAACTTCTATGCGTGTGACTCTCTAGGTTCGAACCTAAGCCGGTAGCATAGGAACAACTTTCTATACTAATCGATGTGCCCATCTAGCAATGGAACCCGACGTCCGGATAGGTTGAAGAGTTGCCAGCAAACTCCAAGAACCCTAAGAAACAGTTACTGTATAATTCATCCTTTTGACCACAAATGCTAAGGATGGCTTAAGAGCCTGTCAACTCTAAACAGCAAATCCATATAGTGATTTCAACTTTAGTGATCATGTGACCTTCACATGAAGTGCCTTGGCCAAGGTCTTTTTAAATTGAAACACAAGCATTTCTCCTTTTAACAAGATAGGTCAAATTCCATCTTGATCCATAACTGACTACCACAAGTACTTGATTGCACCCAGTAACCTTTCGTAGCTGGATTAGAAATCCAGATGGTCCGGCACCTAAGTACAATGAGTTGCTTGCAAGTCACCGGTTGTGATCATTAGGTCTAAAGGATACTTATACCCATACCTTCTCGGATTAACTCTTGATAGCAGAGTATCCGAAAATGAGTCACGTTCGTAAATGTACTCCTACACTTTCACCTGTACGTCATACCAGTGTCTCTACACTCCTTGGTTAAGAGGACAACCAACAAATATGAAATACAACGTCCTATAATTGATAGTACTATGGCCCTATCATAGTATATCATTTGGTCGCAAACTCTTTTAAGGACCTTCAAAGATAAATCCTCCTTTATCGTGAAAGAAGATTCCGAGGGCTTCATTACTATTAGGAGTTTTAAGAAGATGTTCTTGTAATGAATAAACTGTCAAATAACTTTTATTAATATATCAATTTATATGATATTTATATTAGCTCAATCATCAAATGATTGGCTTTAGGATACAATTCCCAATAATAATAAATGGTTCATATTTTTACAATCTTTGTTTATCGTTCACTTCAACTAAATTATATTCATTTTGAACCCTTGTCCCCACATTTATTATTAGATCAAACCATTTGAAATGAAACAAGATGGTAGGCCAACCTGGATTTCAACTTCGACCAGCTCCACTAACATTTTATAATAATCTTGCATATTTGTTCCAAAATTTTTTCCTTTAACACACATGCCCCAATTTTGCATGCCTCTTGAAGAATCTAATCATTCAATTTAAAACTTATAAACATTCACAAAATAGCCCGTGTACGTATTTACGATCCTCAATGGCCATTGTGCTAGATATTTAATGAAAATGTTATCGATAGTAGACCATGGACCATTAATATGTAAGAGGAGCTTATAGGTATACCGATATACTTGGAAGTCTCTTGCCAAATTTCTTTAACATTTCTTTGATATATTTGCTTTGGCAAATAAAGATTCCATCATCACTTTGCTTGATTTGTAGTCCAAAAAAATAATTTAAGTCTCCCATCATGCTCATCTCAAACTCACCTGCATTAGCTTTGCAAAGGCTTGACATAATATTTCGTTAGGAGCACCGAAAATGATGTTATCAACACAAATTTGAACAATAAATATATCATCATTTTTTCTTTTAATAAAAGTGTTGTATTAATATTTTCTCTAATAAATTATTGCTAATCAAGAATTTGCTTAATCGATCATACCATGCTCAAGGAGCTTGCTTCAAACCATACAATACTTTATTCAATTTAAAAATATGGTTTGGAAACAAGTGGTTCTCAAATCTTGGTGGTTGTTCAACAAACACTTGCCCGGAATATACCCATTTAGGAAAGTACTCTTAACATCCATTTAATATAACTTGAAATTCATGAAGCATGCAAAAGCAAGTGACAATCTAATAGCTTTTAGTCTAGCAACAGGAGCATAAGTTTCATCAAAATTAATTTCCTTTTCCTGACAATAACCTTTAGCTACTAGTCTTGCTTTGTTTCTAACTATATTACATGTTCATCCAACTTGTTTCTAAATACCATTTAGTCCCAATAATTGGATAATCGTGAGGGTCTATCTACTAATGTCCATACATTATTCCTCTCAAACTGGTTCAATTCATCATGCATAGCATTTATCCATTCTATGTCGTCCTTAGCATCATCAAAACATTTAGGTTCAATATGAGAAACAAATGCTAAGTTATTATAAGTATCTCTAAATGAAAATCTAATTTTAACACTATGCAAGAGATCACCAATAATAAATTCCTTTGGATGATTATGTATATACCTCCAACCTCTTTCTAGGTCATAATTACCTTAAGATTCTTTGTGATTTACCTTTTCTTGATTGGTTTGAAGAATTGAGTCCTATTTTTCTTCCAAAGTGAGTTCCTTCACTTGATTTTTAATTTTTTCTACATCATCAATAGCCTTCCTCTCCCTTGTTGGAAGATCATTAGTTTCATCAAAGCGACATGAATTGATTCTAACCACTAAGGTATTTTTATTGAAAACTCTATAAGCTCTACAAAGAAGAGTAACTAAGAAAAATGCCTTCATCAGATTTCGCTTCAAACTTATCAAGATTTGGTTTTTCATTATTCAAGATAAAACATCGTATCCAAAAATACAAAATATGCAATATTGGGTTTTCTATTTTTATAAAGTTCATAAGGGGACTTTTTCAAAATAGGTCTAATCAAAGCTCGGTTTAAAATGTAATATGAGATGTTGATTGCTTCTGCCCAAAAATACTTTGGGAGATTGCTCTCACACAATATGGTACGGGCCATTTCTTCTAAAGTTTAATTTTTTTTTCTACCACCCCCATTTTGTTGAGGTGTCTAGGTACAAAAAAATTATGATTAATGCCATGCTCGTTACACAAACTTTTAAAGAAATAATTTTTAAATTCTTTTCCATGATCACTTTGAATTGATAAAACCAAAACTCCCTTTTCATTTGTAATATTTTTGAATAAATTTTGAAATACAGAAAAGGCTTCATCTTTTCTAGCTAAAAATAAAACCCAAGTAAATTGAGAGAAATCATCGATAATTACAAAACCATAACGCTTGCCTCTTAAACTTGTAGTTCTAGTCGGTCAAAATAAATCCATATGCAATATTCCAATAGCCTAGTAGTTGAAATCACCTTCTTTGATTTAAATAAAATTCTAGTTTGTTTTCTCAGTTGACATGCATCACAAATCTTATATTTTTTAAAATTCAATTTTGATAATCCTTTGACTAAATCCTTTTTAAATAATTTTGAAAGAAGATCCATGCTAACATGCGCAAGTTTACGATGCCATAACCAACTAGATTCATCAATTTTAGCATTCATAGCAACTAGACAATCAAAATCATGGTCATTTAAATCATGCAAATCAACGGTATAAACATTCCCATGCCTATGACCAATAAATTTCATACAATTGTCAGCAGGATTTGAAACAATACAAACAGACGATTCAAAAATCACTTTAAAACCTTTGTTACATAATTGACTAATACTTAATAAGTTATGCTTTAAACCACTAACTAACAAGACATTATCAATATATGTATGAGGTGTGACGCCAATTTTATCAATGCCAATGATTTTACCTTGGCCATTATCTCCAAAGGTGATAATACCTCCATCTTTAGTTTTCAAAGTGATGAACTGTGATTCATCACCCATTATGCGCCTCGAACACCGCTATCAAGATACCATTTTCGTTTAGATCCATGAGTTGAAAGACATACCTACAAACAAAATGTCATGTCTTACTCTTAGGTACACAAGCTTTCTTGGGTCCTTTGGGGTTAGTTAACATGGTTCCTTTTGGAATCCAAACCTTTTTAATACTACTACATGCATAGGACTTATGTCTTTTTAAACCATATTTAAAATATGTAACATTAGCATATTGATCAGCATGTACGAAAATATTTTTCAAAGACTTTTTTTTCTAAGAGGATTGTAGCCTAATACTGCTATGAAAAACAGCTTTTTGGCTATCCATAATCATGTTTAGTTTTAAAGAACTCAAAGTAAATTTATCTACTATAGGTTTAAGTCTATCAACTTCAGTTTTCAAATCTTTGTTTTCATTTTTCAAAGATTTATTTTTTTAATATATTTATCATTTTTCAAAATCAGTTTTTGCATTTGATTTTTTAAATCTTTATTTTTAAACTAAGGTTAGAAAATCATCAACTAACTCATAAAAAGCACCATGCAATTCTTCAAATGAAAAGTCATTAAGGAAACTTGGACTTACCTCCTCGTCTGCCATGAAGCAAAGATTAGCTACTTCATTCTTTTCATATCCCTCGGAGCTTGAATTTTCAGAATCACTCCATGTAGCCATCATTGCCTTCTTCTTGAATTTCTTGGGACCTTTCTTAAGTTGTGAACATTTTGATTTAAAGTATCCCAGCTTCTTGCATTCATAACATATAATTATCTTTCTTTCTCTTTATTTCCTTCTCTTTTACAAATGGTTTTCTTTTTCCTTCAATTTTTTCTTTTCATAAATCTTTTAAACTTTCTAGTAATGAGGGCCATGTCCTCATCATCACTTTCATCCTCAGATTCATCTGACTCTTCTTTTTGTTCAAAAATTTTAAGAGCCATTGTTCTTCTCCTTTTAAACTCGTCCTCATCAGTGTGTTGCTTGACTTGAAGTTCATAAGTCATTAGGGATCCCAACAATTCTTCTAAGGGTAAAGCATTTAGATCCTTTGCCTCTTGAATAGCAGTAACTTTGGCCTCTCAAGACCTAAGCAAAGATTGTAATACCTTCCTCACAAGATCAGCATTAGTATATGATTTACCAAAGCTTTTAAGCCCATTAATAATGTCAATAAATCTAGTAAACATTTCAAAAATTAATTCACTAGAATTCATCTTAAATAATTCATATCTATGACAAGCATATTTATTACTTGATTGGTACCCTCATGGGTAATTTCTAATCTATCCCATATTTCATTAGCAGATAAACAAGTAGATATGCGATTAAATTTATTAGCCTCTAATGAACAATATAAAACATTCATGGCCTTAGCATTGAGCTGAGCCAACTTTTTATCATGTTCATCCCATTTCGTTTTCGTTTGAAATTTTCATGCCATTTAATCTAGTTGTGGGTGTATAGGGACCATTTACTATGGTACTCCATAGGTCATAGTCAAGTGCTTGGATAAAAATTTTTATCTTAGCTTTTCAATATCCATAATTTATGCCATTCAATAAAGGTGGCCAAGGTTGACATAATCTTTTGCTCTAAGCTTTTTAAGGCTTAACAATAAGAGCACCTACTCTGATACCATTTGTTGCCCAGATGTAGCAACCCAAGAAGGGGGTGAATTGGGTTTCTTAAAAATTTAATTAACTATCAAGTATGTGCTCTTATATTTCTTTCACAAATAAGCAATGTGTAGTGTAGTGAAACTAATATGTGAGCAATCATAGAAAATATTACACAAATACAACAAGATTTAATGCAGTTCGGCGCCAAACCTGGCACCTATGTCCATACCTCAAGACCTCTTAGGAATCCACTAAACACCACTAGCCTACCTGGCTAGCAAGCTTGTTTCAGGGCATAAGCAAACCTTACAAATACACCTCTGGATAGACCTCAACCCAACCACGTTTCACAACTGTGAAACTAATCAAAGCACAAGGAATAGAGTGTTTAATATAAGATGCTCCTAATAAATGAGCAGATGAACAATAAAATATACTTAGCAACTTGAAGAGCTCAACCCGAAGTAGCTTCTTTCTTTAATGGTGTAGCAGCAAAAGAGAAGCCTTCATGGATGCTTTGAATGCTCTTCAAAGAGGGTTGTTGGAGCTTTAATACCACTTCAAAAAGCAATGAATGAACTCCGATGGCTTAAAATAATCAATGCAACACTCCAATATACCTCTAATAAATCTTTCTTTCAAATGATATTTCTTACAATATTTTCACTGATATTTTTCTCTTTTTCTTTTCCCACATTCACTATTCACCCACAAGAATCATTGTTCAACATCACTATTTATAACTAACTCGGAAAAAATATAGTCGTTACATGAACGTTGTGAAATAGAGAAGCGAGAGAGAGAAACAATATTTCGCAAGCTTAGCTAAGGAGTTCAGCCATCCAAAATTAAGATATGGTTGCCTAACTCCAGAGATTAGATGCCCAAGTGAAGAGAATTAGAAGCTCAATAATAGATTTGATAAATCAAAACTTGGAACAAAAACCAGCCAAGAACCGTCCAAGCATCAATTGAAATATAGCATCCCAAAGCCATAAAATAGCAAGCCAGGTAAAAAGTGGCATTCCAATTCACAAAATCGATAGCCTACTTTTGAAATTTGGCAGACCAAGAGAAGAATTGGCAGCCTACTTTTTGATACAAGAAACCAAGCAAAAGTGCCAGTTGAGGGAATTGAAAAACCGGCAAGCCAACAAACCCAATTGGCATTCTAATTTTTGAATACAGGAGCTACCAGCCGAGAGTATTAGAAATCCGGTAGCCCAAATCCAAATCCAGCAAGCCAATTTTAGAACATGGGAACTTCCAACCGAATGCATTAAAAATCCGGCAAGCCCAAGTCCAAATCCGGCAAGCCAATTTTAGAACAAGTGAACTGCAGGGAAATCCAAACCAAGACTTTGCAAAATCGGTATGCTAATTTCAATAATCAGCAACCCATAAATAAGAGCCAAGAAGCCACATCTGAAAGCCAAGTGAAATTGGCATTCTAACACAAAAATAGGTATGTCAAAAATAAGCACCAGGAAGCCAATTTTGAAGTGCCAGGGAACCAATCCGAAAGCAAAATGAAATTTGCATTCTACTATAAAAACCATCAAGCCAAGTTTGAACACTAGAAAGTAATGAAGCTTTAAAAAATTTGGTCATTTAATGCCAAGAAGAAAAGAATGACTTCCAGGAAATGTTCAAAGCAACATAGAGTTTAAGTAGGGATTTGTATGATAATTGAATCCAGTTCAAGATAATGCAAATATAATTAAACTTGAAAGTCATTTTGTCTAATGAACCAACCAAACATAAAATGTATGAAAATCGTCCAGAGATTGTAAAATTTAAGTTCATTAAAAAATAAGTTACTACAAGCATATTTAACATTACCTATAAATCCTTTTATTTTGAATCACACTATACCTTGGGCTTGAGCTAAAAGAAGTGTATAATTTCATGAAGAGTAATCTGAAATAGATTAAACTTGATAGAGATAATATTAGTACCATACTTAATTATTTTTGTATTTTATCAAAATCAATATGAGGTCAACAAGATCCTTCTCTGAGGTATTTGAGGATCGGGTTGAACCAAGATAGCTTGGCCTCGATCTGCATGACTCGGTTGGTATCCGCAATGCTGGACTTCTTGAGGACTTTTAGGTAAAATTTTCACCCGATGTCCATCGAGTCCATGATGGCCAGGCGAGATAGAAGATTAGCGCGCATATTCTTAGTCCTTGGAACCTGAATAACTTTAAGTTTAGAAAATTTAGAGGATAAGTCACACACCTTTTGAAGATATCGAACCATATTTGGTTTTCGAGCTTCAAATTCTCTTCGCACATGGCCGGCAACCAGCTGGAAGTTGGTGTAGACATTCAACCTCCTCACCTTTAGGTTGCGGGTGATTCAGAGTTCAGCGAGCAGAGTCTCATATTCAGCTTCATTATTGGAGACCGAAAAGAAGAAGCAGATGCCATACTCAAATGTTACTCCCTTCGGACTGGTGAGGACCAAGCCTGCGCTAGAACCATTTATGTTGGAAGATCCATCTACATGAAGTAGTCACAAAGCATTGAACTTCAATTGCTCGGAGATCTTTGGAGTTGAGCCATCCTCTGGTATGGTACATTAAAAAAAATCTGTCAGAACTTGTGCCTTAATGGTAAGACGAGGCTGATACCGAACGTCATGTTCGCTCAGCTCAACATCCCATTTTTTCATCCTCCCTGACACTTTTGGATGGTGAAGAACCAACTTAATAGGTTGGTCGGTTAGGACCACCACAGCATGTGCTTGGAAATATGGACACAGCTTCCGAGCGGATGTTATCAAAGCTGCAATACCATTTTCTCGATCCGAGTGTATCTTATTTTGGCATCATTGAGCAATTTGCTGACATAATAGACTGGTCTTTGAAGTTTATTTTCTTCTCGAACCAACATAGAGCCAATGACACTCTCTAAGACTGCTAGGTATAGATATAGGACTTCTTCGAGCTTTGTGCTATTGAGGAGCGATGGTGAGCCGAGGTACCTTTTGAGGTTCTCAAAGGATTTCTGACAGTCTGAACTTTATTAAAAATTCTTAGCCAATCAAAGTGCCTTGAAAAAGGAAAGATATTTCTCGGTCGACCGAGTAATGAAGCGATTGAGTGCCGCTATCCTTTTGGTGATGCATTGTACCTCTTTGACCGATCTGGGAGGTGTCATTTCTTGGAGAGTTTGAATCTTCTGAGGGTTTCCTTCGATGCTCCTTTGAGAGACCATGAAGCCTAAGAACTTTTCAGAGTTAACTCTGAAGGTACATTTAGTCGGATTCAGCTTTATATAATATCTTCTGAGCATTATAAAGCTCTCTGTGAGGTCGTTGATGTGCTAGGATGTTTTCTTGCTTTTAACCAACATATCATCAATATAAACTTTCATGTTTTGATCAATCTGTTCTTTAAAGACTTTGTTGGACAGCCTTTGATAGGTTGCTCCAGCATTCTTCAAACTGAAAGGCATAACTCGGTAGCAATATATGCATCGATCAGTGATAAAGGCAGTATTTTCTTCATCTTCAAGCACCATCCGAATCTGATTATAGCCTGAATAACCATCCATGAAGGCCAGCATCTGATGGCTCGAGGTAGCATCCACAAGTTGATCGATCTTCGATAGAGGAAAACTATCTTTCAAGCAGACTTTGTTAAGGTCCGTAAAGTCGATGCAGATCCTTCACTTACTGTTCAACTTCTTTACTATGATAACATTCGCCAGCCAGTTGGGATAGTTTACCTCCCGAATGAAATTTGCCTTAAGGAGCTTGTCAACTTCTTCCTCGATGGCCTTTTAATGCTCAGAAGCGAAGCTTCTCTTCTTTTGTTTAACTGGCTGAAACATCTCGTCTACATTAAGGCAATGGACAAGAACATCCAGACTAATTCCTAGCATATCTGAGGCTGACCAGACGAATATATCGGCATTTCTTTGGAGAAATGTGATTAAGTCTTACCGAGGCTTTCCTTCCAGCTGTGATCCAACCTTTATGGTTCGGTCTGGCCAAGCCTCGTCAAGTGATACTTCTTCGAGTTCCTCGACTGGTTCTTCTCATTGCTTGGCAAAGTCCTCCCAAGCGTCAAGCCCATTGACCTCGAGTCTTCTGGACTGTAGGTCGGTGACAAAATAGTACCGTTCCACAGCTTGGTTTTCTCGAACTATCCCCACTCCCCATTCTATAGGAAACTTTATAGCGAGATGAGGAATGGATACATCTGTTCGGGCTTGCCGAGGAATACATTGTAGGGCGATCAAAGCTTGGTCACCAAAAAGTCCACATAAATGGTTGCTACACTAGGCCAGGTACCCGCTCAAACCATCAATGTGATGACTCCCTCAGGGGTGATAGTGTTGCCGGTGAACCTTATTAGGGTGGAGTCTACGGCTCGGAGATCTTTCATTCGTAGATTCATCTTCAAAAAGCATCAAAATATAAAACATTAACAGAGCTTCCACTATCAACCAAAATCCAGTGTACATCGTAATTGTTCATGTTAAGAGATACAACTAAAGCATCATCATGTAGATATTGTATCCCTCGGAGGTCTTCATCTGAAAAGAGAGGCCCTCGGACCGAGTCCTTTTCAGTGGATTTTCTTTTTTATTTGGCTGGCTTGGAGAAGAGCCGATCATAGCAATCATATTGACATTGCCAATAGCTTGTGGGTTCGGTGGAGGTGGCTGGTGAGGCTTGGGTTGGTGATTTCCTCCATTGTTTGGCTTGGGAGCCCTTTTGAATTGATCTAGCCTCCCTCAGTGGATAAGTTGTTCAATTTTGTTCCGAAGCTGCCAGCACTCCTCGGTATCGTGCCCGTAGTCTCGGTGATACCGATAGTACTTCATCATGTCCCTCTGAGCAATGTTTCCTCGAAGGGGCAGTAGCCGAGGTAGTTGCCGCTTGATCTCCATCAAGATCTGCGCTCATAGTGCAGTAAGAAAAGTGAACCAATTGAACCTCTGCGCCGAGCTTCTGGTGCAATCTCTCAGCGATGGAGGAGGAGCTCTCTAGTGGGAGGCGGGCTTGCAAGGCGAGAGGGCCGATTCTTCTTCGAGCCTTTTTTCTCCTTCTTCTTGGATTGCTCAGCTTGGGCCAACCTTCTTGACTCTTCGACCCTATCATATTTGTCTACCAGGGCCATCATGTCAGAGAAGTTCTTTAGATAGTTGACCTCCATTGCTAAATAGAAGTCTCCTCCTTCGATACTCCACCCGTTAGAGCAGATATAGCCACCTCATGGTTGAGGTGGTCCACTTCCAATATGGTTGTATTGAAGCGGCCAAGAAAACTTCTCAAAGACTTTCCCTCTCATTGCTTTACTTCAGAGAGGGAGTCAAATCTTCTTCTATGGCGACAGCTACTGACGAACTGACTGATAAACGAACGGTTGAGTTCATCGAAGGAACTGATGAACTTGGTTTCAGACCATTGAACCACGTTCTTGCTGATCCCTTGAGAGTAGAGGGGAAGGCTCGATATAGAATTGCATCTGAAGCTTTATAGAACATCATGATGGACTGAAAACTGCTTAGATGATCATCCGGATTGGTAGACCCGTGATACGGCTCAATGGTAGGGAGCTTGACATGAGGAGGGATCACCTCCTGTATAATCTCCTCAGTGAAGGGTATACCCTGTTTTGTTTTTGGTTGAAGACAGGGAGCCTGCTTGACAGCATCTATCTCCTAACACCACTCCTAGCGCATTTTCTAGAGTTATCGTTGTACTCCTTCATCTCGAGTAGTAGGAGAGACAGGACGGGGAGATCATGGTCATGGCGTTGAGTCATAGCGGGAGAACACCAAAGATAAAGAGCGAGCCTGACGAGATCTAAGCGGGCCCTTATCTTCGGCTTTCTATGGTGCCAGTGTGGCCCCTTTATGATTGGGCTGCTGAAGGTGGCTCATGGCCTCGAGTAGACTGGAAGAAGGAATCGTCGGCAAAACAGGGGCAACATTTTCGTTAGAAAGCTTTGGAGCGGGTACAGTTGGAAGAGGGACTCTGTGGAGCCCTTGCACCAATTGAGTCAGAGCTTGGACTTGCTGGACCAGCATGGCGAACTGATCCTGGGTAACCAGGGTTACTGGCAGTGGAGGAACCTCGATAGGTTGTGGCTGCAAGGGTTCCACATTGTTCATGGGATCAGGCCTCTGGGAGGTGGCCTGATCCTGAGCATCATAGGTTGCTCTCTTACGGTTGACCATTGAGAGTTTGTTCTTCTTGTTAAGAACCTTGTCTCCTTGATTATAAGTTTTAACATGACTTGAGGCCCTTCCTCTGACATCAATTTGTTGTTGCGAAATTTCATTCTCCAACTTGAGTGCGGCTCAGGTCAGGATCCGGATCACAATCTCCCATCCAAGCGAACCTGCAAGACAATCCTCATGCAGGAAGCACAGGGGGTGGTCCATGCGGAAGACCCTCCGATGCCCAAGTCAATGGCACTTCTCAGCAAACAGATATGAGGAGAAGGTTCCTGCAGAAAGTTCTCTCAGGAATGGCCTTCCGAGAGCTATGGCCTCTGCTTGAGCTTTTTGAGTTAAGATTAAGCATACCTGAAGAGGCCTTGGGGCTTGATATTTATAGGCCACAGGGTGAGTTATTACCTAACTTCCCGGGCGTGTCTTAGGAAGTTGAAAGCCGATATGATTCGAATCTAATTAGTTACGGGACTGGTATGATTCGAATCCTGTTAGTTACAAGGATCGACGGTCAAGGAGGCTGGTTGGCGCTTCAGGATTTGATTATTCATAGGCGTTAGGCCATGTTTGGTTCTTATTTCCATCTTGAGGATGCCGAGAGCCGATGTGATTGGAATCCCACCAAATAATTAGGGATTTAAATTTTCATTAATTGCGATCAGAGGGTCATGTTCGGCTCCTTATTCCTATTTCAGGAAGATTGCTTTGAGATTTGAGTGATTGGAGCTATTTATCTTCTGGAATCCTTGGCGTAATGTCATGTAATGAGGGCGGCTGAGCCGAGAAAGAGGTTCTTCGGTCCTGTTAAAGCATAGGGATGGTTTGGTCCTTCCGAGGCACCGTGATAGATTGGCCTTACCGAGACATGAAGATAGCTTGATCCTACCGAGGCATAAAGATAGCTTGATCCTTCCGAGGCGCCATAGTAGCTCGATCCTGCCGAGACATAAAGATAGCTCGATCTACCGAGGTATAAGAGTAGTTTGGTCCGACCAAGGCATGGCGGTTTATCTTTTTTCAAATGTGATGGTTAGCCGGTCAGAAATCAAAAATGTCTCTAGCGTTTTTGCCATATACACATATGTCAATGCAATGAACTCATCTATATCTAAAAAGTAAAACTAATGAAAGTGTTGACTTGAATTTAGATAATTATGATTATGATTACAAAATTAATAAAAAAATATATTTAAATGAGCATTTTGCTGATAATAAATTTAAATCGTCCATTGTATGGTTCTTATTAAAACGCTTCAAATTTAGTCAGTTATTTACTGCACGGATCTCAAATGAAAATGAAGAATGGTTTGGACACGAAGGAAGGAGCACCTTTCGTTTACTCGTCCTGATAGATCTCGCGAAATCTACTGAATATTAATTAAAAGAGATGGCGTGTCTCACATTAGTTCCCAATCCGGCCAATTACTTGTCAGCGTTGATTTCCTTCCCTGGAAGCGGAGAGGAAAGTACGTACGGCAAATTTCTCATGTCAACCGCTTCCGCAGGAAAAGCCGCGGCCGCGAGCGCCATGGACCAACCTCGTTGTTTAAGCCTATGGACGCCTTCCCATTTGTTTTCCCACCGTCGCCGAGAGCTCCAAAAGGAAAATTTTGATCCAATATCCTCTTTTCTCCTCCCCTCCCCCGCCCATCCCGCAGAGCTCCGAATTCGGCCTTCTCCCCGTCCACCCCAAGGAAGATTTCGGTGCGAGATACGATGATGGGGGAAAGGATGGAGCCTTGTTCATCGACGCCTTTCCGGTCGTTCACCGAGACCGACACCGATTGCTCCTTCAAGGATACCGACTCGGGGACTCCCCTCGCGGCCGTGGCAGAGGCCTTCGAGGAGCTGGCGAGGTCGCTGGAGGCCAGCTCCGTGGACCTCAAGGTCGCCGCCTTCTCCGACGCTTGCTCCCTCGTCTCCGTCCTCTTCGGTTACCTCGGCTTTGCCTTCAAGTTCGCCGAAATGGAGTACGTCTCCAAGGTCGATTCTTTCTTGCTCTCTCTCTCTGTTTTTTCCTTTTTATCCTTCATTATTTGTTAACAATTTTTGTTCGTTTTGTGAAATTATTTTGTTCCGTTGGTATTAGTGATGAAAAAATTCCATTTTTTTTGAATTGTAAAGAGTTTATGTGGTGCTATCGTGTGAAGAAAAATAAAAGGGAAGAAGACTAAAATTTTGACAGGAACTCTACTGTCTCACCTTTGGGTTTTGGCCCAGTTTCCGTGTTGTGCATTAGCTCTGGTGTCATTTGTTGACTAGTCTAGGGATGCAAGCTATTGTGCAACAAAATTTGGTAAACCGGGAAAAAATCCGGGCTTGGTTGGAACTTTAAATAACAAATGTCATAGTGAATTCTTTTGGGAGGATGAAATGATAGACATGTGCTAGTAGTAGTTACTAGCAAGGTAAGTGAATGCCCATCTTAGAAGTAGGATAGGAATTGCACCAATTGAGGACAGAATGATGATGAACCGATTGAGGAGCAGTTATAACCTTCTTCTCTTCATCAATAATGGTATAATGATCTTAGACATGACATGAGATCTGTCCATTGGTGCATTGTAAGCCATTGGTTTGATTATTATTGAAGAAAAAAATGATAATGGCAGATATTAGACCACTCCTACTTTTTGTTGAAATATTTATGAATCTAAGCATTGATTTATCATACAAGTACCAATTACTTAACATAATCTCTAATGCAGCAAATGCAGCGGTATGTCCATGTAAAGATTGAAGTAATTAGATCCACTGTTATGTGTGAAATTTGGTTCTTCATTCTCTCTGTTGTACTCAATGATGTTCAACTTTGAGATCAGATATTCAAACTGATGTTTTTGTTCTGTTTAATTTGTGCAGGTTAATGACCTAATTGAAGCATCAAAGACTTATGATACATTAAATAATATCCTAGACCATGATGTCGAACATGATATCGTTAGAAAGCATGGAAGCCATTCTCGTAATTTGCGTAGAGTCAGACTAGGTCTTGACCTCATCAAAGCTTTGTTTGAGAGATTTCTATCATCTGAGTATGTCTCACACCCTCCTCTTTTTTTCCCCCTTTTTCCATCATTATCTGGTTATTTTCATTTTCTTTAATATAATGCAAGTGCTAACCTTCATATTGGGTTCATCTACTTGAGAAGAGCATTGCCTAATATAATTTTATGAATTGATTTATTCCTCTTAGCCGCCAACTAGACTAAGCCAGGCAAAATGTATGGGTGGGTTGACATCATGCTGCAAATAGTCACAAAACCCAGACTAAAGAAAATTTAGTTACATGTTGGAAATTGTCTAGGATAATATATGTGCACACACCTGTTATAACACATTATGATATACTGGTTGCTAACGATCACCCATTACAACATGCAATGTTGATTTCCTGCAAGTTGGCAGGGGAGGAGGAATAATATGAGTGAGATTGGAAGGAAAGAGAAGCATGAGCCATTACATGTTGTGAAAAGTGAAATGGTATATTTGTCTGTAAGAGGAAGTCTATGACTCCAACCAAATTAAGAAATAATCGAGAAACAATGGCAACTTGAGTTGATCAAGCAATGGAAACCAATCATGATGGAGTGAATGGATTGCAAATCATTTATGTTCAGATCAGTTGGCCAATGTGGTTGGATCATTTGTGATACATTGACCACGTTAAAAAGCTAAGGGTGGTGACAATCTGCGGGATTCTGGATCTAATGATGACAAGAAACATTTGAGTTTCATAAGGATGGATCAGTCCTTGGTACTAATTGTTAGGGTTTCTTGAGCATGCCTAAGAGTGCAGTGGAAGCGCATGAATTTCATAAATTTCTTAATGAGATATATTTATATGAAACCCTTAGTAGCTAAAATCTTCTTAATGATAATAATCAAATGAATAAATAGTAAATGCAGGATAAGAAGAGTACCTATAACACTAAATTCAATATGTTGAAATATCCACAAGGCACCGAAGTGTTCATCCTTCAACGTTGATCCATGCAAGAACTGGGTTCAAGACTCCAGCTCCTTCAAAACTTTGATCCTTCATGCTTAATTCTTTCAAAGAATTTGATTGGCTTGCTTTCTTTCCCTTCTAATTGTCTTTCTCTTACAAAAACCTTCAAAGCCTCTTGTTCTAAAAAAGACCTCCTTGTCTTGGTTTAGGACAAGACAACCTTTTATCCTAAAGAAGACCTTCTTGTCTTAAACTAAGACAAACATATAAGAGAAATAAGATAAGAGATAAAGGAAGTTGATTTCTCTTCGAATGGATTCTATTATCCTGAACCCCAGGATGCACTCCTATTTATAAGAGGTAGAGGGATGCATCGGGATGCATCCCATCTACACGCCTCATCATGATGAGGCATATCTTAAGGGTAGCGCAATTCACAGTGAAAATTTTTCCACTTTTTGCCTCAAAGTGGTCTTCCAAGGGAGTGCGGTGCTAAGGCTGCGCATGCCTTAGCCAGCCTTCCATCTAGCGGCGCTTCCAAACTCTTCGAGCCATGTCCAAGAACCCCCTATTTCTAGCTCTAGGACCAGCTCCTTTTTATTGATCTCCTTGCTGCCTAACTGGGCTGCACCCACCCAGCATTCTTCCACAAGGCTCGGCCTCTACACACACACCTTAATGGCTCATACAATGGAAAGGGAAGAGTCTTTCATTCCAACACACTTGGATTACAGCTACCTGCTTCCAAGAAGGCATACGGCTCCCTCAAGAATCCTATTCGGATCCTCTCCATAAGAGTCACTTCTCTCCCCTTGGCCGATTACAAGTTTCCCTTGATGGAATCCCCACAGCACACGCACCACTCAGCCTCACCAAAGCTCTCCCATGCCTTGGTCCTTGGCTCTCTCCCGATCTCCAATGATCTGGACTTAGGCGCTAAGGGGAGGGGCGCATCTAAGAGAGAGCGAAAAGATATATTCGCTCAACAAACTTATCGATAAGCCTTATTTATGCACCATCAGCCATCTCATGCTGATAACCTCACCACACTTATTTCATGATAATCCAATGGTACAGATTAAGGCGTCATCCAATGGTCCAGAAGCAAGATGCCATCACCAATGGTCTAGATTTAGGTGCTAACCAATGGTCTAGGTTCTTCATCCAGAGCCATCCAATGGTCCAGATCAAGCCACTGACCAATGGTCTAGATCCATTATCCAAAGCCATCCAATGGTCCAAATAAAGCTAATTGAATTTCAATGCTTGGCGAACCCATATTAGGTCATGATCTAATCATATTAGATTAACCTAATACAAGAATTAGATTCGAATCCAATTCGAATCATGAGCTAGAGTTTGTAACACATGCTAGCATGATTATCTTACAAATGATCTAATCCAATTAAATCCTTGATCAGTTCCTTTGTGTGACCCATTGGGTTTCACATCTAGCTAGTAATAAGTGTGGGTGCAAGTTGACCTATCATGCTTAGAATATTTCTTATTTTTATAATCTAATCAGTGCGATCCCGAACTTGACAATTAGAACCCTTTCTAATTGTTGATCAAATTAGACTCTTTAATTCAATCAAACCTATAAGACAATATCGACGTTTAGCAACGTATCTTGTCTATCCGGAAGATATGAAATTTGTGGACATACCAAATATCCTTTAGTGGCAAGTTACCGTACGATTGAATCCTTCAATCATACTGCATCCTGAATAAATATGAGTATGGATCAATGTCAAACTCAATTACTTATTCATCTCTCTTAATCTTTTAATAATAATTTAATTAATAAAACATTAGAAACTTTCTAATTTTTCATTATGCTTTGATTAAAGACTTCTTGAATCATCATAAGATTAGAGCAAGTAGGATGTGGACTTCTCTTACTAGAAGTGATTGATTTCTTATTAATTTACTCATAATCTTTGTACACAATCCACCATATCCAGAATACCTTGTACACAACTTAATGCATGAATGAGTGTAAATCAAAATATGGATTCATGTACATAAGATACTATGATGATCTCAAGTCTAACGATTACTTGCACAACTCCTACTTAGAGAATTATCTTTGATAAATAAGTAAGCATCCATAAGATATTTTCTTGATAGGTCAATTCAGTGAACTCATTCCTCTAATGTGCACCCACATCTTTGTATTAGTATTTCACACAAGTGATTGTGAGATCAATCACCCTCTGCATCGAGCATACATAAGATGTGCCAGTCTTTTCAATAACACTGATTCCTGACTCAATGTACCAATGACTGAAAATGTTTTAGATTAGGGTTTTAGGGTTTTAGGTCTCATTGGCATAATTTCATCATAGCCATATAACTATTGCCTTAATCTATGAAGTTCATCATAATTATAAGAAGTAGCAAATGATGAAACTTAATACCTTTTATTTATAACCAAAATGTCATATACATGATTTGGAAGAACAAAAGAAACCCTATCGCAATACAGATGGCGATTGGCTTTTAGGGCACAACTCTTTTACTAATATATAAAATCCAAGAATCTGAATTGATGATGGACTTGCCATAGTATATTATAATGGACTTGCTATGGCTGCCTGAAAAGCTGTTGAGTCATTAGATCATGGGCACGACGAGGAAGTAATTTTGCACTTACTGCATGAAGAAGGGATTGTACTATTGATGTTACTTTTTATAGCCATTTTCATAGGCCTTTTCTTCATGCCAGTAGGGTTTCTCCATAAATGTTGTGCATGTTATTTTTCAATTCATATATGAAAATAGAACTACTGGAAGGGTTCTCAAGAACCACTGCTTAAACAAGTTTTATCTACTAGAACAGTTCCAGTTGGATAGCTTGATAGGTCATAGTTGCAAAGTCCCCTTTTGGAATCATAAGAGGCAGAAAGAGTAGAAAAATCGGTATGCAAAAGATGGCTTTATAAATAATAAGGACACGGACATATTTCGAATCGTGCTGTCTTCAAGTTGCAAAATGTGATAGATGCATCAATAAGAAGGATAGAGGAAGTGCTTCATCGGGGGAGCACCTCCTAGATGCTTAGGCATAAAAGTAAACAACTTGTGAAGGGTGACTTAGCAGCCAGAATGTAGCTCAATTTTCAGCTGCTCATTATGAACCATGAAAAAAATCAAAATATTTATAGATTTGCGAGCTGATACAAAGTGGGAATCTGAATATGATGAGAAAATTGAAAAAATAGTAAAAGAGAGTTGATTGGGCAACATGTTAAATAGGTTGCTGTGGTGATTGGTGATTCTAGATATATCTCAAGCATTTGAAGACTTTGATGCAATGGTGCAGATGTCATTTATTGGTAGATACTAAATCTGCTAAATCAATATGATCTCAAAAACTTCAGATTAGCAAGAATGAAAAGTAAGTGGTTAAAATTTCTAAATGGGAAGACTCATTGTCTTTCTGACAATGAGGGAAAGGAGGTCATCAATTGGAACATAAATGTGTGCAACTTGAGCTGTTAGGAAGTCCCATTAAGACAACAAAGCATGAAAAGTTACTCTTTGTATAGTTATCATTGTATATGGTAAATAAGATCCTATCAGCTTCTCATCCACCAAATAGTATTAGGCACGTAACAGCTTTAGAGAAAAAGGTCATCAGTCAGTCCATCTACATTGGATTACTCTCTCAAATCTCAATTTATACGATGGATTGTAGGTCAGATGAAAATTGACATTAAAAAGGGTGACTCCCAGATCATTTTGAAAATAAACACCAGATGGAGGATGACAGAGAATAAATGGTTTCAAGTTTGGTTTTATCAAATAATTAGCGCTATAAATCTCCCAGACAACGAACAAAGGTGGACTGGAACTTAAAGGTATGCTTGATAAAATGGAGCTCCTGTTTAAAGTTTTAGTCTTACTCTTAGAGATTTGATGGAAAAAAATCAATTTTAGCCCTATTTACTTGCCTGAAAAGAGGGGCTTAGGATCTGAGTACTCAGACATCTATTTATTGATCTAATGATCAGACAACGCAAATCAAAAGAATCTTTTTAGAGATGAAGCAAGGCACTTTTATTTTCATTAGATTTAATTTATTTAGAGGTAGGACCATTGATCTCGGTACTGAGAGATAATGATACATGTAGGTTCACCTTCCCTAGATATATTGGGAATGACATGTCGCGACCTCTGATCCGAAGCCCGATCCAAGGACAATTACAATACAGCGCATACTCTTAAAGTAAACCCTAAGAGCATGCAAGGCCTACTAAACCTCAACATATATAATATAACAACAATCATAAATAATATCAGCATAAGCTATATATCATATATTCCATATATCTAAAAAATGCAATTATCACTTCATATATTCCATTTTATCATATATCAAAATCTAAGTCTCACTTTTGGTGCCCGTGCCCAACTCTGGATTGAACAAGTATGCATTATCATTGTCCTCTAAAACATGGTAAAGGGGATAATGAGTTAAAAAGTTCAATAGCAATTTACACATACCATTATGAATATACCAAAAAAATCAAAATAAAATATATATCAAGATTGATTTTTATTGAAAATAACATAAACCATATATCCACATTACAATACTGATGATACATACTAACAAATCTCATACTGATAATTCGTGTCTAACAACCTAACCTGTCGATATACGCATGTAGAGGTTGGTTCTTATACTAGTGCTCAGTGTTATAAACTCAATCATGTCATTTCAATAGACCATGGCTGGTTCTACACTGGTCTCTCCGGCCTTCAGCCCTTCTGATGCCATCGGTCGAGGCTAGTAAGACATCACTCCAACACTGCCAAAACCAGTATATCAACAGTATCCATCATATCCACAACCTCAAACCATCCATGGCATTGGACTAAATCACCCTCATTATCATCATGCACAATGACATTAAAGTTACATACTGAAAAATCTCGTGTTAGTAATTCGTGTCTAATAACATAATATTGGCGATATACACGCACAAATTGGTTTCCATACTAGTACCTAGCGTTATAAACTTATCAACGTTATATCCATAAACCATGACTAGTTCTACATCGACCTCTTTGGCCCTTAATTCTTTTCGATGCCGCTAGTTTGGGTCAATAAGGAATCACTTCAATACTGTCAAAACTAGTACCGCGTATCAATAGTATCAAGACTTAGTGTTTCAAACCTAGTCATGTCATATCCATGACCATGACTTGTTCTACATCAACCTCTTCGGCATACTACCTTTCCTCAATGCTACCATTGCCACATCTCATTGATTAGTCCATATGCCCAAATCGTAACAACTCATATCCAAGCAATCCATAACCATAACATAATCAAAATAGCATTCCACATCATACTCATATATTTCAAGTCAAAGCCAAAACTGATTTATAATAAAAAAATAATATATCACAACATATATATATATATATATGCTCCATATATAAATCATCGTGCATAACTAAAATATGCTGAAAAATTCAACAATAAATCCATGATGTATGTAAGCATACAAGATATAAAACATATTGCATAATATGTGTAAAACTCCTATCTAAGATTGCTAATCCACAAAATCTAATATGATCACTTGCAACCATCACCAAGTAAATTAATTTTTTCAAAATTAACCTTATTTATTAAATTACCATTATACCCCTATTATTCCATATATTAACTCTACTCATCTAAGCCTTTTTCCAACTACATGGGGTCGACTATATGAATCTGCTTCCTTTACTCTGCTCTATTCAGGACCAAGTCGATATTAAAATTATAAATAATTATATATTTTTTAATTATTTTTATTTATGTTAGTTTAGGTCTACCTCTACCTCTATCCTTATCATAGATTGTTAAAAGATCACTCTTTCTAACTGGAGCATCTAAAGGTCTACGTTGTATATGTCCAAACCATTAATCGATTCTCTCATTTTATCTTCAATTAGGGCTACTCCTATCATTTCTCTTATATGTTTATTTCTAATTCTATCTTTTAAAGTTTTACCACATATCCATCTTAACATACGCATTTTTGTTACACTTAATTTATTCACATGTTGTTTCAATATTGCCTAATACTCTATTCCATATAGCATAGTTGGCTTAATAGCAGTTTTATAGAATTTTTTTAAAATTTAATGGAATGCGCCAATCATACAATACTTTCGAAGGACTTCTTCACTTAATTCATCCTGCTTTAATTCTATGTTTCACATCTTCACCTATTTTACCTTTTGTTGGATAATTGATCCCAAAATATCTAAATTTTTTATTCCTTGATATCTCTTGACTTGCAATCTTCACTGTTTCTTCGTTTGTATTTCTACTTCTACTAAAATTACATTTCATGTATTCAGTTTTAGTTCTACTAATCTTAAAACCTTTATATTCTAAAGCTTCTCTTCAAATCTCTAGCTTAGCATTTACTCCAGATTTAGTTTCATCAATCAACACTATATCATCTGTAAATAACATATACCATGGAATATTATTTTGAATATGTTTAGTTAATTTATCCATAACTAATAAAAAAATACGAACTTAAGGCAGATCCTTGATGTAAACCTACAGTAATTAAAAACTCACTATTTTTTCTATTATTGTTTTAACAATAGTTATTGCTCTATCATACATATCTTTTCTCAATTGTATGTACCTTTTGGTAACTCCTTTTTTTTTTAAATTCATCATATTATTTCTCTAGGTACTCTATCATATGCTTTCTCTAAATCTATAAAGATCATATGAAGGTCTTTTTTTTTTTTCTATATCTCTTCATCAATCTTCTTAATAAATAAATAGCTTCTATGGTCGATCTTTCAGGCATAAATCCAAATTGATTATTTGACACCAAAGTTTCAGCTCTTATTCGATTTTCTATTACTCTCTCCCATAATTTCATTGTATGACTTATTAGCTTAATCCATCTTTAATTTGCATAGTTTTGAATATCTTTCTTTATTTTTATATAGATATTAATATGCTTTTTCTTCCATCATCCGGCATTCTTTTAGTTGCTACAATCCTGTTAAATAAATTGGTTAACCACATGACTCTAATTTCTCCTAAGCCTTTTCAAACCACATGACTCCAATTATTCCACATATCATTGTCCTTATATTATAATGAACTTAACTAAGGTTTAACTAGGTACAATTAACTCTTTACTCTTTTAGTATGTAACCAACTCTTTCTATTACTCATTAATTAAAACTTCATTAACTTATCCAAACCATTCGCATCTTAATTAGATTTTAATTTCCATTAATTAGAGTTTAGTTAATCCAAATTCTTTACCAATGAACCAATTTATCTCTTGGTTCAGTTAACTGGACTAGATTGAATCAATAGTGGTTAATCAAAAAAATAGGCTCAAGTTGAACTGTTTCAGATTAATAGGCTTACTAACATAATTCATCTTTTCTAATTAAAACACACTCATAAGTTATCTAATACAGCCTAGCCCAATTTGATTGGGTTCAGTTAAGCCAAAGCATGAAAAAGTCTTGCTGCACTATGCTTGTTGATGGGCCCGCGGCGCGTGCGCGTGCCAAAGACGAAAAAGACGTTCTTGCCCTTGGCACGCTCCGCGCTCCAATCGCCATGCGTGGTTCGCACATCTACATTGCACCTAATGCACAAAGACTTTTTCAAGAAAGCATTTGCCTTATTCTTCCCAAGACTGAGGGCCCATTAACCAAGGCAGTGACTGTCCGGTGGCTAACAACGACGTCCGGTGACAAAGGATGAAGCAGCGGTCTCTGAGAACCCTTCCACTACTCCCAATTAAACCGATCAAGGTCTGCCACCCTCCTCCAGTGTCGATCCAAGCTCCAGCAAGGCTTCGGCAAAGGTCTAGCAAGCTTCTCTAGCACCAGGATCAGAAGAGAAGGAAAGAGATGAGGAAGAGAAGATTGGATCGGCTTCTTGGATCATCGGCTTCTTGGCTCCTTTTATAGAGAATTTTGGTCCTCAAACCCACTTCAATTGATGTCCATTAATGCCGATTAATTGGTTAAGAAGAGGGTTCTGGAATCTTGCTAATAAAGGGAGAAAATGGCTGTTGAAATGAAGTTGGATATATGAGAAAATTAAGCTAATTAGCAGTTAACCATTTTGGTTTAGATTAAAATTAAAGGGGTTTTGGTTTATAACTATTTAACCATCAAAAGAGACACCCCAAACTTTCTGACTCTCCATGCCTTCTAGTTTCTACATACTTCTTCCTAACTGTTTTCATACTGTAAATCTAAGCATTATGTTCATTTTCATGTACACATCTCCAGTACATGAGACTCACTCCTCAATGGCATGAGAGTTGCCTACATATGAGGAAAGATGAATCATGTGTTCATTTCGGCATACACCATTACCAATATCTTTTTGGAACACCAATTCAGTTCTTCTTGTTCTCAGTTTATCAGGGATTAGTTCAGATTTGATCTTGTGCATGTGTCATGCTTTTATCTCTCAGTGAATGCTCATTAAAGGAGGCTGCTTCAACTGCATATGGACAAGTTTGTGCACCATTTCACACCTGGGCAGTCAGGAAGGCAGTTGGTGCTGGAATGTGTACTCTTCTGACGAGGGAACAACTATTATTGAGGTTATATGAATCTGGTTAGTCTACTACACTTTTCCATGTTATAAATCATTTTGACATTTAATTCAGTCTGTACAGAAGTTCCATAATGCAGTAGTTTTGGTGCCAGCTAATTTGTTTTTATGCAAATTCCAGATTTTGGCCGTCCATTAGACGCCTCACAGGCTTCCACTGTTGCTGCAGAAAATTCTGTACAGAGGGAAATGAGAAGATATATTGAAGCTTGTAGTCCCGTTATAGAATACATCGACAATCTGTTCCTTTCAAGGAATATTTGCCTAGACTGGTGACATGACTTAACATGCTTTTGTTAATGGTGTTGGTAGCAATTCATCATCTATTCAAGCTCATCAAATCCAACATTTTTTTGCAATTGGGGAATCTGCTTCACTATTTTCCCTAATTTATTTCTTTCTTTCTTAGGACCCTAATTTATTGTTAAAAATTGTACTATTTTTGTACTACTGATACTGAATCATGGTTGCTGCTTGTATCGTCAGTGATAAGTGATGCCAAACATTTTGTTATGCATAGCATGTGGGGAGTCCTAAAGGAGTAACTAACAAAAGTTATTTAGATTTCTTTTCCTCTTTTCTGCTCATTTGGTAGAGTATATGACATATATAGGAATCTACTTTGTATATGAATTCAGCAGCACCATTGGCAGAATCACATTGAGTTCAACTGGTTCCATATTGATTGGTCACATGGCCAGAAAGGTTTATGTCAGCTAATTTGAAGGTGCAAACTTTTTGTGAGTCTGCTTTGCTGAACTAAGTGGTCAGTGAATGGAGGAACCCTTAAACTGCTTCAGCTGGTGAGAAGTATGGAATGCTTTTCTTTCCATTCAAATGGAATCCATTTTCTTTTTGAAAAGAAGTTTCAGAGATTCAATTGATGAGCAAATGTAATGCATGAACCTTGAGCATGGAGCTCTTTGATTGCTTGTGAGTTTTCTTCAAGGAAATGTTGATAAAATATGATTTTTGCGAAAATGTTTTATAGAAAACAAGGAGAGATTTATTTTTTAATAATACTCATATTCAAAGTTATATGACCAACCCAACAGAAGGTTTTGTACAATTCATTCATTTTGGGTTCTTTTATAGACTTTCTTGTAAAACTAATCAGTCAAACAGCTACCATGTTTGTGACCCATATATGCTTCTTAGACTCCTAGAAATTTTATATTTCAAAACTCTGCATGCTTGTTGCTTCCTTGTTTTGTCCCATTATCAGGCCAGCTTATATTTTCCATTGGATTCTTCTTATATTTATCTTGTCAATTATGGATTCTGGTCTCATAGGTGTTGTTGTAGTCGGATCACCCATCTCGAATGTCTGCGAACATTCAGTCGCTTTCTTCGGCGAGTCTAGGATCTTCTGGTGAGCTTCTCGCGTGATCATAAGCCTGCAAAAAGTCCTAAGGACCGGAGATTCCGGTGAAGACCCTTTGACACTCAAGTTAGTGCTCTGGGCAACAGCCGTGAGCTTGAGAAAGCTCGAAAGAGAGAGAGAGGCTTAGAGAAGAGCTTTCTGTGTGAGCGTGTAAGGGCTTGAGTGCCTTACTTGGGCTTAGCTTGACTTTTTTCGGTTGGGGGTTCCTCTTACCCATGTTATTGATACTTGGAGTCTGTGAGACTTGCTTGAAGTATGTGAGACTTGAGGTGTAACCATCTGTGAGAGCCTTTATGGCAAGGGCAGCACTAGTGGGGCTTGCCTCTTTGTGACTTGTCGAAGCCACAGGCCATATCCCATCAGAGTGGGTGGCTGCAGCTGGTTGGTGGGCCGAGTCTTATCGAACGCAGTGCTACGAACGGTTGGTGAGCCAGGTCTTGTCAGGCAAGCGTCGTAGCTGGCAGATGGGCCACGTAGGCCATGTGGGGTCGTAGGCAGTAAGTGGGCCATGTGGAACCACAAGTGGCAGGTAGGTCACATGGGACCGCAGGTCGGCCACGTGAATGTTGAGGCCGACGTTGGAGTCGATGCTGGGGCCGACACTGGAGTTGGTGCTGGGGTCGACGTTGGAGTCGGTGTTGAGGCTGACGTCGAGGCCGGGTGAGGGGCCGACACCAAGGCCAAGTAGAGGAGGCCAACTTTGGAGACCGAGGCCGGAGTCGGTACTGGGGCCAATGCTGGAGTCGGTACCGTGGTCGACTATAGAGTCAGTGCTGAGGCCGACTATGGAGTCGGTGCTGGGGCCAACGCTGGAGTCGGTACTGGGGCCGACTATGGAGTCGATGCTGGGGCCCGCTGGAGTCCGAGTTGAGGAGGCCAACTCTGGAGTCGATTCTGGGACCGACTGTGGAGTTGGTACTGGGGCCGATGCTAGAGTCAACACTGGGGCCCGCTGGAGTCGGTACTGGGACCGACTGTGGAGTCAGTATCGTGGCCGACTATGGAGTCGATGCTGGGGCCAATTATGGAGTCGGTGCTGGAGCCGGCGTCGATGCCGAGTAGAGGAGGTCGACTCCGAGAATGGACACTGAGGGCCAAGTCCAAATGCGGTTGTTGTAGCCCATGGGATCAATTGGCCCCATCAGATGCCCCCCATACTCCTAAGCTTATGTGACCGCGTGCCTTGCATCCGCCAAGCAGAAAGAGTGTAGAATTTTTATCTTTGCACTTGTCTTTTTATGCTAACTTTGGGCTTTGATTCCTTCCTAGTAGAGGGATTTTTTTCCTTTTGTATTGCTTTGAATAATTTCTGTCTGCCTTGTGTGAACATCTGCATCCTCTCTAGAGTTGTGCATTTGCTTCCTCAAAAAACTTTAAGCAATGTTGGAGGTAAGTTGATTACCTTTAACTAGCTGGGGCAGCCGGTAATCCTCTTCTGACGCGGAGTCTGGAAGTGGATGCCCATCAACTGTGAGCTGGGGAGTTAAACTCTTCCGGCTGTGAGCTGGTTGGGTCTTCATGGCCGACTAAGAGTGGCCAGCACCATCAACTGTGAGCTAGGGAGTTGGTCTCTCCTAGCTGTGAGTTAATTTGGCCTTCCTTTCTTTTGACATGAAGTCTGGAAGTGAGTGCCCATCAACTGTGAGTTGGGAGTTGGTCTCTCCCCACTGTGAGTTGACTTGAGGCTTCTAATTGGTTTGTTGAGGGCAGCTTGTTGCCATTCGGGAAGCTGGCTGGATCCTTTTGATCGACTGGGAGCAGCCAGCCTCATCAACTGTGAGCTGGGGAGTTGGTCTCTCCCAACTGCGAGTTGACTTTGTCTTCTTGGCTGGCTGAGAGTAGCTAACACCGTCAGCTGTGAGTTGGGGAGTTGGTCTCTCCCAATTGTGAGCTGACTTTGTCTTCTTTGCCTGTTAAGGGATTAACAATTTGTTGTAAATATATAACTTGAGTTAAGGCCTTACTGAGTTGGTCGTTGGTCGTAGCGGCCAAGTTGAAGCCGCTGAGGCAGAGATGGAGTACAGTGTGGGTGGCCGAACAGATCGGAGTCCTACTCGGGAAGCTGGCTGGATCTTCTTGGCCGACTGGAGTGGCTAGCCTCGTCAACTATGAGCTGGGGAGTTGGTCTCTCCCAACTGTAAGTTGACTGTCTTCTTGGGTGGCTGAGAGTAGCTAACACCGTTAGCTGTGAGCTGGGGAGTTGATCTCTCCCAACTATGAGTTGATTTTGTCTTTTTGGCTGGCTGAGAGTGGCCAACAATCTACTATTGCGTGCCAACCTGTTGTAGGTGTATAATTTGAGTCAGGGTCTTACCGAGTTGGCCATTGGCCACTAAGACAGAGTTGAAGCCGTTGAGGCTAAAATGAACTGTTGATGCTGTGATGATGTCGTTGAAGCTGAGATGAAGCCATTGAGGCAAAGTTGAGGCCGTCGAGAGCCTTTTAAACCCTGGAGGGTGATCCGAAGGTGCTGGGATCATGCTTAGAAGCCTTTTGAACCCCAGAGATCCTAAGGAGGAAGAGGAGCCGAGAGGAGTGGCGCTGAGGACGGACCAGGGCCCGCCGAGCCATAGGCTTTTGTATTTTTGTTTACTTGTATATTTTTGTAGCCCGACTTTGTCGGTTTTCCTGTAATGCATTCAAACATTAATGAAAAGAAACTTTTTCTCAAAGTGTAGTGTACCTAGCTTTTGTAGCTTTTTGCCCTTACATTGTATTTGATGTCAATGCTGATTAGAGGCTTGAAAGCTTTTTCTTTGTAACCGCCTTGAGGGTTTCTTCGGTCGGCCCGAGTGGTGACCTGAATGTCGCTGAGATCGTTGGGGTCCTTTTGGACCTTGGAGTTTTCTTCGGTCAGCCCAAGTAGTGACCCGAGAGTCGCTGAGACCATTGGAATCCTTTTGGAACCGCCTCGGGGATTTCTTTGGCCGACCCGAGTGGTGACTCGAGAGTCACTGAGACCGTCAGGGTCCTTTTGGAACCGCCTCAAGGGTTTCTTCGATCAGCTCGAGTGGTGACCCAAGAGTCGCTGAGACCGTTGGGGTTTTTTTTCTTCGTACTTCCTCAGGGTTTCTTCAGCCAACTTGAGTGGTGACCTGAGAGGTGCTAAAGTCGTCGGGGTCCTTTTTCTTCGTAACTGCCTCGGGGTTTCTTCAGTCGGCCCGAGTGGTGACCCGAGAACTGCTAAAGTCGTTGAGGTTCTTTTTCTTCGTAACCTCCTCGGAGGTTTCTTCGGCCGGCCCGAGTGGTGACCCAAGAGCTACTAAAGTCGTCAGGGTCCTTTTTTCGTAACCATCTTGGGGGTTTCTTCGGTTGGCCCGAGTGGTGACCCAAGAGCTGCTGAAGTTGTCGGGATCCCTTTTCTTCGTAACCATCTCGGGGGTTTTTTCGGTCGGCTCGAGTGGTGACCCAAGAGCTGCTGAATTCGTCGGGATCCTTTTTCTTTGTAACCACCTCGGAGGTTTCTTCGGCCGACCCAAGTGGTGACCTGAGAGCTGCTAAAGTCATCGGGGTCCTTTTTCTTTCTAACCACCTTTGGGTTTCTTCAGTCAGCCCGAGTGGTGACCCGAGGGCTCCTAAAGTCATCGGGGTCCCTTTTTTTTGTAACCGCCTCAAGGGTTTCTTCGGCCGGCCCAAACGGTGACCCGAGAGCTGCTGAAGTTGTTTGGGTCCTTTTTCTTCGTAACCGCCTCAGGGGTTTCTTCGGCCGGCCTGAATGGTGACTTGAAAGCTGCTAAAGTTGTCGGTGTCCTTTTTCTTTATAACTGCCTTGGGGGTTTATTCGGTCGGCCCAAGTGGTGACTCGAAAGCTGCTGAAGTCATCAATGTCCTTTTTCTTTGTAACCGCCTTAGAAGTTTCTTCGGTCGGCCCGAGTAGTAACTCGGGAGTCGTTGAGACCATCGAGGTCCTTTTCTTTATAACTGCCTTGGGGGTTTCTTCGGCCAGCTCGAGTGATGACCTGAGTGTTGCTGAAGTCATCGAAGTCCTTTTTCTTTGTAACCGCCTTGGAGATTTCTTCGGTCAGCCCAGGGGTAATCCGAGAGTCGCTGAGACCGTCGGGGTCCTTTTGGAACTACCTTGGAAGTTTCTTCAGCCGGCCCTAGTGGTAACCCGAGAGTCGCTAAGACCGTCGGGGTCCTTTTTCTTTGTAACCGCCTTGGGGGTTTCTTCGGTCAGCTCAGGGGTGTTGAGATGTTGATTTTCATACTGTAAGAAGACTGAAGGTTTTACTTGGATGGCTTGCTGGAGGTCCTGCCTAGGCGGCCTGGAGCTCCTTTGTAAAATATCTGGAGAGAGTTTGTCTCCTTCTGCTGACCTGAATGCTTCAGCATGTTGACGACCTGCCCCCAGGGAATCATGTTGACTGAAGGTGAGAGGTGCCAGTGCCCTCATTTGAGAGG
This sequence comes from Calamus simplicifolius, assembly GCA_900491605.1. Taxonomy (NCBI): domain Eukaryota; kingdom Viridiplantae; phylum Streptophyta; class Magnoliopsida; order Arecales; family Arecaceae; genus Calamus; species Calamus simplicifolius. Next base: position 810,333 of record UESW01004418.1, read on the forward strand.
CTTCATGATTGTGGTGCTTGTTGGTAAGCTTGCTGGTGCTCTTACTAGTGAGCTTGATGATGCTCCTACTAGCGAGCATGAGAGGGCTCTTGTTGGAGAGCTTGATGATGCTCCTGTGGGAAAGCTTGAGTTTGAGGATGCTCTTGTTGGTGAGTTTTATGGTGCTCTTGTAGGAGAGCTTGAATTTGAGGATGCTCTTGTTGGTGAGCTTGATCGTACTCTTGCGGGAGAGCTTGAGTTTGAGGATGCTCTTGTTGGTGAGCTTGACGGAGCTCTTGCTGGAGAGCTTGATGGCTGGCCTGAACAACAACTAAAGGGGGAGCGAAAGCTCTTGTTTGCTGCTGTGTGGCCATGGAATATTGCTCCTTGAGCTTTTAAACAACTACCATTAATGCTTGGATTTGCAGGGTGAGGGTAGCATGTTGTTCTGCTTGAATGGCTTGAGGTAGTGGTGATGGTGGAGTAGAGCGACTGGTATTCTATTGCTTAGCTCGTTGAGGGTGCCCCCCAGCATGACTGACGGAAGTTTCTTGGGCTCTTGTCATCATCATCTTTTTGATCCGCCATTTTGATCTAAGGGGAATGAGGATCTACAAGCTAGCATCGCTAACGATCCGTGCTCTGTCCTCCTTCCTGGCGCGCCAATCTGTTGTAGCTAGATCACCCTTCTCGAACGTCCGCAAGCGTCCGATCGCCTTCTTCGACGAGCCTAGGATCTTCCGATGAGCTTCTCGCGTGATCGGGAGCCTGCAAAAAGTCTCGAGAACCAAAGATTTCAGCGAGAACCTTCCGATGCTCAAGTTAGTGCTCTAGACAATAGCTGTAGCCTTAGAAAGCTCAAAAGAGAGAGAGAGACTTAGAGAAAGCTCTCTGTATGAGCATGTAAGGGCTTGAGTGCCTTACTTGGGTTTAGCTGAGCTTTTTTCGATCGACGGTCCCTCTTATCCATTTTATTGATGTTGGAGTCTATGACACTTGCTTGGAGTCTCTGAGACTTACTTGGAGTCTGTGAGACTTGAGGTGTAACCACCTATCAGAGCCTTTATGGCAAGGGCAGCACTAGTGGGGTTTGCCTCCTTGTGACTTATCGGAGCTACAGGCCATGTTCTGTTAGAGTGGATGGCTGCAGCTGGTTGGTTGACTGAGTCTTATCGGACGCGGTGCTACAGATGGTTGGTGAGCCAGTTTTGTTAAGCAAGCGCCATAGCTGGCAGGTGGGCCACGTGGGCCATGTGGGGTCGCAGGCAGTAGTAGGTGGGCCACATAGACTGCAAGTGGCAGGTAGGTCATGTGGGACCATAGGTGGCCACATGGATGTCGAGGCCAACACTGGAGTCGGTGCTGGGGCTGACGCTGGAGTCGATGCTGAGGCCGATGTTGAGACCGAGTAGAGGCCAACGCCGAGGCCGGGTTAGGGGCCGACACCGAGGCCAAGGCCGAAGTTGGTACTAGGGCCGATGCTGGAGTCGGTACCGTGGCCGACTGTAGAGTTGGTACCGTGGCCGACTGTGGAGTCGTTGCTGGGGCCGACGCTGGAGTCGATACTAGGCCCACTAGAGGGGCCGACTATGGAATCGATACTAGGGCCCGCTGGAGTCCGAGTTGAAGAGGCCGACTCTGAAGTCGATGCTGGGGCCGACTGTGGAGTCGGTACTGTGGTCAACTATGGAGTCGGTGCTGGAGCCAATACTGGAGTCGATACTGAGGCCGACTGTGGAGTCAGTGCAGGGGCTGAGTAGAGGCCAACGCCGAAGCCGAGTATAGGAGGTCGACTCTGGGGACCAACGCCGAGGCCCGAGTTCAGATACGGTCATTGTAGCCATGGGGTCAATTGCCCCATCAAGTGCTATCTATTCGACTATAATTTGTCGAGTGACTAGGCGTGGTCCAAACACCAGTTCAGAATTGTTATTCTGGTTCTGGTCTTGAAGATTGTTAGGAAATGAATTCTACTTGAGGAGCCTTGCTCCTGAACGCATGTTTGTAAAATTATTAGACTCTTGATATGGTGAGCTCATTCACGGCTTTCTTGGAACAATAATCACATCGTTCTACAATTGCTTGTGTTGGAAGTTCGCTTTACTATAAACTAGCACCCTTTATGACAGCAGTCAGGTGGTGGTGATGATGCAGTCGATGACCACAGTGGCCATTGTTATGCAAACTTGTAGCCAGTCTACATGCTTAACTTTCCTACTATAAGCCCCATGCATTGCAGACCAGCTGCCTCTCGGGTTAATTTGAAGGGAAATAAGCTTTCATCAAGGAGATTGGAATTGGGATGTGAATGAACTCCTTTTCAGAATTTTGAGATCGCGAGGTTTCTTATTCCATGGCTGCCCCTTTATCATGATTTGTCCAAGGGCTAAGATATGTTTCCAATCAAATATGGTTAAAATCAACAACTTGACAGCTTGAACTGGATAAATTTTAGGCTAACATTTATTAGTCTTTGCTAACAATTTAAATTAAATTATTTATCATTTTCAAGTAAAATGATGTGAAAAATATATTGGATATAAAAATCTGACATCTATAAAATTAAGGGTTGTTAGCTTATGTTTAACTATCTTTATTTAGGGTTTAATCATTAGCTAATGATACTAATTACTATCTAACAACTTTCTTATTTATCAATTTAAGTTACATTTGACCACCTTAGCTTACTTAGGTTATAGGGGTTTAATTAGGTCACTAGTAAACTTAAAGGTTTAAATAGGTTACTAATTCTTCTAATCAGGGCTTGGTTTAACTAATTAGAGTCTAAATAGACCAATTACAGTGTAAGTTGGCCTAAACACGCATTAATTAGGCATAAACAGCATTATGGTCCGGTAATTTTGGGTCTAGGTCAATTCTGTTTACTTAATTAAACTTAATTTGAATTCTGGTTCAAGAAACCTCAAAGGGTCTAGGTTATCGTGAATCGGTTGGTCCATATGGTTCTAAATCAATGGTTCACTGATTCTATTAAACTGAATCTAACTGAATATGGCTCAGGTCAATTTTTTGGTTGGTTTTGATTAGGGTCACAAGGTCCTACTCAATTAAAGGCTACACCACATTGATTCAGCTTCAAGCCCAATCCACTGTAATTGATTGAACCAGCACCCAACCCGGTTCACCGTAACCTTGAGAAGACCATCATCTTCTTCCTCAATCCATCACTCAGCTCCTTTAAGGTAGTATTTAATAGAAAAAATATTATCCATGGATGTATATGGGATAGAGTTTATCCCCTAACTATCTCTAGAGATATTCCTTGGCTATCGCATTGATCGCAAAAAGATAAATTCATAGGATAATTTTTTTTACTTTTATTTGGAGGGATAACCAGCTATTCCTGCATTCTCTAGGGAATAAATTGAGGGAATATCCCATGGTTAACCATGGATTATTTCTTTGATTAACTTTATTTTCACTTATCCGGATATCCTCTCTTATTTTCTATTTCAAATAGGAATACCTCCTTTTATCCGGATATCCTCTTTTATTTTCTATTTTAAACATTATCTAAGATTCCGCCTGGCCGAACGGAACAAGGTGATCCTTAATCACCAGCCACCTGCGATGCCAGCTCTCTTTCTCTGGCAACAATCGGACAACGGTAATCAATGAAGTGGTCTTCACGACCATCGATCAGATCCAAAAGACACAAGATCAGCTCCTGATTTTCTTTGACAAGAATCAGGCCAGCTAACCCCTAACCACCGAAAACTCCGCCGATGATTGGCGATGATCAAGGCTGAGGTTCAACTGGGCTCGCTGGTCTTATTAAATATATATATAATCCATGTTTAATACTAATGATTATAATATTATCAATATTATATTTATATAATTTTTTATTATGTTAATCCACACGGTAGGGCAATTTTTTTTATATTTTTTTTTCTATTTTTTTTGTTAATCCAAAGATGTTATAAATTTTAATATTTTAATATTCAAAAGTTTTCCTTCAAAATCTTTCCTTCTTTTGTCAGGAAACCACTCTTTTAATTCCATATTAAAAACATAACAAATTTTACAAATTTTACTCTTACAAATGATAATGTCATAATAAGTACTATCTCATCTTGAAATAGATATATATTTTTTTTTCTACAAAAGGTATGAAGTATGATTTAACATAGAATTAGGTAAGGGACGAGATGATTTTATTTAGCATTTAATATTATAATTATACATGCAATATATTCTATATTAATATATTATAATTATATTATATTAATTAATATTATATCATATATATTATTATTAATATTAACTATATATAACATACTTAATATTATCAACATATTCTATTATATTAATAATAAGTATATTATTTATTATTATAATAATAAATAGATATATTATATATTTAAAATTTAGTTTATATACCGAGATAGTTTACGATGATTTAATACGGCAACGTGTTTACCCCTCCCAAAAATTACAACACATGCGCTGAAGAGAAAAAAATAAAAAATCTGCACCGCGTCACGACGCCCTTTTATCTTCAACATCTGCCGCACTCCCTCCTCACCACCCCCCTCCGAAACCTCCACCAATGTCTCTCTTCATTTCTAAAATCGCCGGGAGCCGTCCGTTCACCTCCCAGCACCATCACCTCTTCATCTCACCACCCTCCATCTTCTCCTCCTCCGCCCCTTCGAACACCCTTTCCTTCCCTTCTCCTCGAAGAAGTATCGGCGTCGCGCGCGCGAGGAAGGGCCTCTCGTCCCGCACCCGCCGGCTCGAGAACCGAGGCAAGAAGGGTCCCACCACCACGACCACGAAGGAGGAAGAGGCGGCGGCGGCGGAGGTGTTGGAGGGGGTGGCCGCCGGAGAGGGGTCTTCTTCTGCTTTTCTGGAGGTCGGCGGAGGAGCGGCGGAGGGGCTTGCCGAGCCGTCGCTACCGATGCCGGAGCTGCCGGGTGAGGAGCCGGACTTCTGGGAGGGACCGCAGTGGAACGCCTTCGGCTTCTTAATCCGCTACCAGTGGGCCTTCGGCATCGTCTTTGCGGTAATTCTCCTCCCCCCTTCGCCAAAATGGATCCTTTGATGGAGATCGAACTTCTTTAACCATTTCCTTTCTCGCTTTACTAAATTTTTCTCGAGTGATTTCGATGTTTTTGTGTCTTCTTGCTGTTTTGGTTTGATGCTTATGGAGTTGCCCTTGAACCATAGAAAAGAGAATTTATGTTTTGAACTGGCGTTGTAGGTTCACTAATTTGTAATTCTTAGGGTTGAACGATAAATCATGACTTTTTTGGAAGTTAATTTAATTATGGAACAGCAGAGATAGGAAGCAAAAGATAATATTTAACATCAAAGGGGAGGTTATGGTCGACGGCTACTGAGCCTCTTTGGATTCAAGGATAGATTGATTAACATTCTAATATCAATTTAATGCGGAAATGGAACGAATGACTTAAGTTGCGGTAGGCAGCTGTATGTTTTTGGGGATTATATTTTTCTGGTAATGAAATTTTACTTTCTTAGAGTTTAATTTAACATTGGAGGAGTGGTATAAATGTTGAGAAAGTTTGAATAAGGGAAGTAAGGATGAAAATAAGGATTAAAGATAAAGATAAGGACCGAGAGAGATGAAAATAAGGTTAGGCTTGAATCATGCACGGAACGCTTTCGTTAAGCGTTATTTGCATCCTTCAATGCTCTGCGGATGAATAGCAAATACATTATAGAATACGATACGCCTGGATTGAGTTTGAATCAAGCACTAATGAAAACTCGATTGTAGACAAGAACTGAGATTAGATATGGTTTGATTTGTATATGTATTTATAGAGATTGAGAGCCGCTGGTGCCTGGAATGCATCGATTCCTGGAGAGTCGCATCTCTTTGCAACATATCAGTTGCGTCTCTTCGTAACATATTCTAGGCAGAACTTGCAATGGGCAAAAGTTTGAATCGAAGCATCGCACCGCTTCGGCTTCTGAGGCGAAAATTGCTATGGAAGAGTCCGCGACTATTTCCTAAACATATCCACATACACCTACTTAGTTTATTTAAACAAAATCTAATAATCCTCCACTTGTTTAAAACAAACTAAGTCCACATCTAAAATTAAGAACAAGAAGCATTAATACAGCTAGGTATCTTTCGATTTGAACCTAACCTTAGTGAAAATACCATAAAACTTTAATGAAATTTCAGGTAGCATAAACGCTTTGAACTAGTTATTCCTTGTGTCAAAACAGATGATGCTTCACACACACTCCTTAATGTTTCTTGTCTACACTACACGCTTAGCACCATTTATAGCCATGTGCTCATCCATTTCATGAATATTTATGAGAGAAACTCCACTCTCACTTGAGAGGGCATCATTTCAATATTCACATAAGTGAAATTCTTCCAGTATCTCTGTTACTAGCAGATATTTGTTCACAATAATTGAACTTTATTAAGAGTTCGAAGACTCAACCCTCCAACCGTAACGGCTTGCACTCACAAGTTAGACACTTTGAGCCATCTACTTATCAACAATTTGTTTTTACTCATTGAACCTAAAACTAGTCATTTATTAGTGTTAGGTTGGGTTGCCATCGTTGGTGGATCTTGAATCATGGAGTTTAAGACCCATACCAATTTAGGTCTTTTTCACTAATTCTCTTGAAAGAGGTTTAGTGAAAGGATCAGCTAAATTATAACTGAATCTCACAAATGTGAGTAAAATTATTCCATCCTTGATTAATTTTCTCACATACTCATGTCGTAGACTAATATGTCTAGGCTTTTCATTGTACACTTCGCTATAAACTCTAGCTAAAGTAGCCTGGCTATCATAATATATCGACAGATACATTTTCACAAGCCAATGGAATTTCTCGAAGAAGATCCTTAACCACTCAACCTCTTGTTCTGCTGATGCAAGAGCCATAAACTCTGACTCCATGGTCGAATGCGTGATACATGTTTGTTTCTTGGATTTTCAAGAAATCGCTCCATCAGCTAGTGTAAACACTAAACCTACGGTAGATTTACTATCTTCCACACTCGATATCCAACATGCATCGGTATATCCTTCCAAAACAGCAGGAAACTTTGAATAGTGAAGACCAAGATTTTTGGTTTTCATAAGATATCCAAAAACTCTTCCAATTGCCTTCCAATGCTCAACACTTGGACTGCTAGTAAACCTACTTAGTTTACTAACCGCAAATGCTAAATCGGGTCTAGTGCATTGCATCAAATACATTAGACAACCAATTGCACTTGCATATTCGAGTTGAGCCACAGCTCTTCCATCATGCTTTGCAAGTTTTATACTTGGATCAAATGAAGTATTTACTTCTTTGAATTTCAGGTATTTGAACTTGTCTAACACTTTCTCAACATAGTGTGATTGACAAAGTTCAAAACCCTCACTATTTTGTTTCACCTTGATGCCCAAAATAGTATTCACTTTTTCAAGATCTTTTATTTTGAATGAGGAGGTTAGAAACCTCTTCATTTCTAATATGCCTTTCATCTCATTGCTGATGATCAACATATCATCAACGTAAAGGCATACAAATATCACTATGCTCCTTTGCACCTTTGTGTACAAGCACTTATCAAAAATGTTGTGAACAAATCCATTAGAAAGTATGATTGTATCAAACTTTTTATGCATTTCTTTGGAGCTTGTTTTAATCCATATAATGATTTAACAAGCTTGCATGCTTTATGTTCATTTTCGGTAAAACAAAACCTTCCGGTTATTTCATGTAGATCTCCTCATCGAGATCTCCATTTAGGAATGCTGTTTCGACATCCATTTAATGAACATATAAGTTATGCAATGAAGCCAACACAAACAATATATGATTGTTGTTATTCTTACTAATGCATATGTGTCAAAATAATCTATTCCTTCTTTTTGTCAAACCCTTTAGCTACTAATCTTGCCTTATAGGTATTAAGAGTACCATCACTATGGTACTTCCTTCTAAACACCCACTTGCAACCAATGAATTTAGACCCATTTGGTAGCTCAACAATTTCCTAAGTGTGGTTAGCTATAACGGAATCCATTTCATCTTATATAGCTTCTTTCTAAAAAGCTGAATCTCTTGAAGCCATAGCTTTCCTTAAAGGTTTTAGGATCTTCTTCCACTTGAAGAATAATAGATACCTTACGGATAAAATTCTCTCTACTTTCTTCAACCAAATAAAGGAAAATAAGTTGAGAGTTTATTTCATCGGTCCTAAATCCTTAGCCTTTCGGATTCTTACTTTTTCGAAGCTTCGGTTGTTCTTCAACAACCTTTGAAGATCTCTCCTCATGAGAATTATTACTTTTTAAATTTTTAAGAAGTTGAGAATATTACTCTTTAAATTCTCAAGAAACTCTACATCTTTATTTTCACTATCACGTTAGACTCTAGATCCAAGAGTCTATAAGCTTTGCTATTTGTGGCATAACCAACAAATGCACTTCTCATTCCTCTGGGACCCAATTTGGTCCTTTTGGGGTCTAAGTTCTTGTAGTAGGCAAGATACTCCCATACTTTGAAATGCCCAATATTGGGCTTTCTTCCTTTCCACATCTCATATGGAGATGTTTGAGTTTTTTTTAAAAGAATTCTATTTAAAATATGACAAGCAGCAAGTAAAGCTTCATCCCATAAATTAAATGGCAATTCGAAATGCATTAACATAGCATTAATCATCTCTTGTAATGTTTTATTCTTACGTTCTGCCAAACCATTCTGTTGTGGTGTACGTGGTGCTGAACATTGGTGTATAATGCCATTTTCTTCACAAAATGCATTAAAATTATTAGAAAAATATTCTTCACCCCTATCACTTCTAAGGATTTTAATATTTCTACTTAATTGATTTTCTATCTCCGCTTTATATATTTAAAAGCATGAAAAGCATCATCTTTATGCTTTAATAAATAAACATATGTGAATCTAGAGCAATCATCAATAAAGGTAATGAAATACCTATTTCCACCTCTAGTTAACATGCCATTAAATTCACATATATCAGAATGCACAAATTCTAACAAGTTGGAATTTCTCTTAACGCTATGAAATGGTTTCTTAGTCATCTTTGATTTAATGCATATTTCACATTTATTGAACTCATCAATTTTGCAAGAAATCAAACCACATTTAACAAGCCTTTTCATAGCACTAATTCCAATATGTGCTAGTCTACCATGCCATAATGTAATTGAGTCAAGCATATAAGCGAAAGCAATATTTTTATTAATAGCATTATCAATGATACATAATTTGACAATTCCATCACTAGAATAGCCCTTGCCAACAAATACCATTACGGGTCAAGATAAGTTTGCCCGACTCAAAAACAGATTTTATTCCTGGTTTGCCCAAACGATCCCTACTAGCAAGGTTCCTATTCATATCCGGCACATGCAACATATTTGCCAAAGTAATTTTCTTGCTAGAAGTGAATTTGAGTTCCACGTTTCCTTTGCCATACACCTTGGATCAGCCTTCATTGCCCATTTGTATCTCTTGTCCATCAGTGACATCCACATAAGTCTTAAACATAGACATGTCATAGAAAACGTGGATGGTGGCACAAGTATCGTACCACCATCCGGGAACCTTACCATGGATTGCCATGACTTCGCTCACGGCGGCGATTATTTCATCATTCTCAATGTTGGTGGCATTTGCTTCCTTGATTTGGCTCTTGCGGTGTCTGCAGTCACGAGCAAAATGCCAGATTTGCCACACACATAACAGCTTCCCTTGGCTTCTTTTTCTTGAACTTCTCTTGATTCTTTTTGAGACCAAGATAGTTTGCTTTGCCATCCTTTTTGTCCTTAGGCTTGCTCACAACATTGGCCTTTAAAGACCCCGATTCAACGTTGACATTCTCCAACTTCTCTCTCACCCTCGATTCCTTCTCGATTCGAAGGTTTTCTGAATTTGCTCCAAAGAAAAATCCTCGGTGTTGTGAAGTATTTTTCTAAAGCCCTTCCATGACAGTGGTAATTTTGCGAATTGCACCGACTTGAAAAGACCTAGGAATATCGATTTTCACTACTTTGATTTTGTTGACAATCACTTGCAATTCTTGCACAAGTGCAAGAATTGACTTCTCATCATACATCTTAAAATCAAAATATTTAGAGATGAGAAATTTTTTCGTACCTTCCTCCTCGGCTTTGTATTTGTATTCCAATGTGTTCCATATTTCTTATGCCGATTGTGTGTTAGTGTATAGGTCATACAATCGATCGGATAAAGCATTAAGGATGTGCCCGCGGCATATGAATCCGTCCTCCCTTCGCTTCTTGCGCTCTGCCTTGACTTCGTCGGAGTCGTCAGTTGGCTCCGATATGGGCTCCAAGTCCGAATCGAGAATGTAGAAATCTTTAATGCAGTGAGAAGAAACTTTAACTTATCTTGCCAACGGATGAAATTAGTGCCATCGATACAATCGAGTCTGACGAGATCTTGGTTCATCAACTTGATGGTGGCGATAGAAGTCTCGGTCTCCATTGAAATAACGCTTAAGATTGTTGAGAATGTTTGAATAAAGGAAGTAAGAATGAAGATAAGGATTAAGATAAGGATAAGGATCTCTCTATGAAGATAAGGTTAGGCTTGAATCACGCATGGAATGCCTTAAGCGTTATTTACACCCTCTCGAATGCTCTGTGGGTGAATAGCAAATATGTCGCAAGATACGACAAGCCTGGATCAAGTTTCCACTAAAGCACTAATAAAAACTCGATTGTTGACAAAACTAAGATTATATATGGTTTGATTTGTATGTGTATCTATAGAGGTTGAGAGCCGCAGTGCTGGTGCCTGGAATGCATCGATTCTTGAAGAGTTGCATCTTTTTGCAACATATCAGTGTGTCTCTTCGCAACATATCCGAGGCAAAACTTACAATGGGCAAAAGTTTGAATTGAAGCATCGCACCGCTTCGGCTTCTGAGGCAAGAATCGCCGCGGAAGAGTCCGCGACTATTCCCTAAACACATCCACATACACCTATTAGTTTATTTAAACAAAATCTCAATAATAAATACATGTTATTTTCCTGTAGGCAACTTGATGTGAGGTGGAATTTTTAAAGTTGTTGGCATGGATGTTAAATGGGAGTAACTAAAGCCAAAACCTTCTGTATTATGGGATGCAATTACTCAAAGGGTGCATTTGGTGACCATTTTGAAATCATTCAGTGATCTTGTTGGATCATCGGTGGCCTTAATCCTAGCATGATCTAATTCTCAGTTATCAAACACTACTTTGATATGATATATCACAGTAATTAAGGATTGTTGACATCTCACTTTATTATATTTCTTATGGCATTGAAATCTAAAATTACTAACAAATAAAATACCAAAAGTACTCCTATTATATTTATATTATTATTACTATAATATATATAATATAATATATTAAATTATATCATATATTATAATATATAAACCAATATTATATTATATTATAATAGATAAATTATAATGTAATATAATATGATTTAATAAATTATAATATAATATAATAATATATTATATCTTATATAGTATATTATAATAAAATATTACTATTATAATATTATTATATAATATCATACAATAATATAATACAATGCATTATATTATATTGTAATATATAATATAATAATATAATATTGATTTTATATATTATGTACATATAAATTATTGCTATTATAATATATTTGTTATAATAAGAGATATTTTAGTTTATAGATTTAGTCCAAGATCATGACGAGGGGCGATCTTGAATCACCATCCTTAAGAACGGTGATAGATCACTTCTTGGAGGATGATCTATGAGGTAAGAGTGATTTTGAATCACCGCCACATAGGATCACTCTAGTGCAACCAAACCGGGTGATCTTATTACTATCCCATGGATCACCGGTCATCCTGAATGGATAACCCCATACCAAATGCCCCTAAATGGTACTAAACATCTGTTACGCCCCAGTTCTAAAATTTGAACTAGGATGACAACCCGCCGCATGCCAGGCATGCAAGGCGTCTTGAACTTCATCACATAAATCAATATAAAGCAAATTTCATATCCATGATTTATTACAAACCAGAATTATCAGTCTTGGGCTATCTGCCCTACACACAAGCAAATCTGAACTAAATCAATATAAAAACTAAGTCTTCTTAATAGAAACTCCTTCTATCTCAATTATCCATCTTCATTCCTGAGGCTCTGAAAAACATTATGAGAATTTTATGAGCTCACACTCAATAAGTAAGCCTAATATAATTTCAAATTTCATTTATCAGGCTATCATCAGGTTCATGTCATCAGATCAATTAATTTGAAACTTAATTCAATAACAATTACTATATGTGTTATACTGTCATTATTTTTCTTTATGTCCCACGGCCCTACAATACACATCATGTGTAGCCTCTTAAATATCCCCTAAGAGGAAGGGTCCTGGTACCAGTATTCTGTCATCTATCATGTGATAAGTGATAATCTGTCATGTGAGAACCGCGGCGACACATAAAGTTTTACTGTCATTATCATAATTACATATATCATAGTAACAACATGATTTTGCCAAATTAACATAATTATATTTAACTGTAATTTCACAGTTCACAAATTAAATAATTAATAAAATTATAATACTTGACTTACTTACCATAGTACACGAATTTCAATTGATAACCCAGCTAATTGGACACCTGGGAACCTACAGAATCATTTTCATTATTAAATTTCTAAAATCTGAATTATAAAATAATTCTTAAACTCTACCCAAACCACTTCACGGGCCCAACTTTGGGCTTGAATATCTCTCAATGTATACACCCAAATAGGGAAATAAAATTATCCCCAGAAACTAGAATCAATCCTGATTCGGGCCATATATTTACTTTGCCATTCTCGGCCCGATACAGGGCCCAAAACGCTGCTCAAACTGGGCTCAGAACGGCCCAACAGGCCCAAAACCAACGGCCCAACGGCCCATTAATCCTTTTTAACAAGAGGAAAGCCGTGCCGGCGGCCAGGGCCGCCGCCGGCCAAATTGAGGCGGTCCGGCCGCCGTTGGCCGGACCGTGGCCCGCCGCCGCCGCGGCCAGCCTCCCCCCTTCTCTCTCTCATCAATTTTCATTTAATCTTTCTTTCTTCTCTCTCGCGCGTCTTCCACGGTGCCGGCGCCAATTCCGGCCAATTGGCATCGGTCCGGCCGCCGTTGGCCGGACCAAAGCCGGCCGCCGCGGCCGACCTCCCTCTCTCTCTCTCTCCAATTTCTCTTTTATCCCTCTCTTTCTCTCTCACTATCTTCCGTGGCCACCGCCGGCGGCACGGCCGGCCGGACCTCCACCGGACGCACGCCCGGCGCCGGTGGAGGTCTCCGACCAAGGCCCAGGCCCGGCGAGCGGCGAGCACACCGCCGGGCCCGAACCAAGGATCGGACCGGTGGTTCACAGGTCTCTCTCTCCCTTCGCTCTCCTCTCTCTCTTGTCCTCCGGCACCCCACCGGACGCCGCCCCCGGTGCCGGTGGGGTCGTCGGCCGGGGCTCAGGCCCGGCGAGGCGGCGGGCACGCCGCCGGGCCTGAACCAATCGGCACGGGAAGGGAAGGGAGCTGGGTTCTGTAACCCGGCTCCTTCCTGTTCTCTTTTTTTTAACTTTCTCTCTCTCCTCCTCTCTCTCATGCATGGACAGGGACTTACCAGAGGCAGGCGCGCTGGGGAAGAAGTCCGCACGAGAGATGATGAGAAGGGGGCGTCCACGTATGATGGGAAGGAGGGTTCCACAATCTTTTATAGGCATTGCAGAGTCCCCAAATCAAGGGACTCTGTAATTAGATATACTTGGAATTCAAATATCTAGAGTCTATCATCTGATCTCGTGATAACTCTCACGAGCAGTTGAGAAATCTAGGGGATTACATTCTCCCCTCCTTATAAAAATTTCGGCCTCGAAATTGATAACTTTTATTAGAGAAAATTAAAGGTCCAAATTTCTGTCCCAAGGACTAACAATCAACTAAAGTAACAGTTTTCAATCATTAACTATTTTAAGATACAAATAGTCGTGGATACTTTTCTTTCATTTCTTCCTCCAGTTCCCAAGTAGCCTCCCTCTCAGAATGATTACTCCATTGCACCTTGACATAGGGAATGGTACGCCGTCTTAGAACCTGATCTTTGCGGTCTACGATACGCAAAGGATGCTCCTCATATGATAAATCTTTCCTCAACTGTATAGGCTCATATGCTATGACATGGCTGGGGTCAGAGATATACTTCCTCAGCATAGATACATGAAAAACATTGTGTACCCCAGATAGAATCGGAGGCAGTGCCAGGCTGTAAGCAACCTCTCCAACTCTGCTCAAGATCTCAAAAGGTCCAATATAACGTGGACTCAGCTTTCCTTTAATCCCAAATCTCATCACATCTTTGGTTGGTGATACCCTTAAGAAACATGATCCCCAACCTGGAATTCCAATTCCCTTCTTCTGACATCAGCATAGCTCTTTTGCCTGCTCTGAGCTGTACGAAGACGCTCCTGATCAAATGCACCTTATCTACTGTTTGCTGAATCAGCTCAGGGCCTAGCAATTTCCTTTCCCCCACGTCATCCCAACATATAGGAGATCTGCACCTCCTACCATACAGAGCTTCAAATGGAGCCATCTGGATGCTGGCTTGGTAACTATTATTATATGCAAACTCCACCAAAGGTAAGTGGTTATCCCAAGCTCCACCCAAGTCCATCACACAGGCTCGCAACATGTCCTCCAGAATCTGTATGGTCCTCTCTGATTGTCCATCTGACTGGGGATGATAGGCTGTACTGAAGTTTAGTTTGGTTCCCATGGCCTTATGAAGACTCTTCCAAAACTGGGACACAAACCTGGTATCTCTATCTGATACAATAGATACCGGAACACCATGGAGTCTCACGATCTGCTCAATATACAAATTAGCCAATCTTTCACTAGAGACCCCAACTCTGAAAGGTAGGAAATGAGCTGATTTTGTTAGTCTGTCCACAATGACCCAAACTGCATCGTTGCTCTTAGGAGTTTTGGGCAGACCAGTCACAAAGTCCATTGTAATCTTTTCCCATTTCCACTGTGGAATCATCAGAGACTGAAGAGGTCCCGCAGGCCTTTGATGCTCGGCTTTCACTCGCTGACACACCAAGCACTTGGCCACATACTGAGCAATCTCCCTCTTCATGCCTTTCCACCAAAAATTTTCCTTTAAGTCTCTGTACATCTTAGTGCCACCTGGATGCACAGTATAGGGAGAGTAGTGAGCCTCTTTCAAAATTTCAGCCTTTAGCTCTTCACTGTTTGGCACACAAAGTCTTCCTTCAAATTTCAGGGATCCATCATCCATTATATAAAATTCATTCTGAACTCCTGACTGTACCACTTCTTTAATCCTTTGTAGATCTGGATCTTCCATCTGGGAGGACTTGATTCTGTCAACTAAGGTCGGCTGGAGTACAAGTGCTGCAACAAGTCCATCAGACTGCTGTACTCTCAGACCAACCTCCCACTTCTCCAGATCTCTCAATACGTGAGGCTGGGAGGTAATCATAGCAGCTAACTCAGAAGAGGATTTTCTGCTCAAGGCATCAGCTACTACATTGGCCTTCCCAGGATGATACTGTAGATTCAGGTCATAATCCTTCAATAGTTCCAACCACCTCCTCTGCCTTAAATTCAGCTCCTTCTGTGTGAAGATGTATTTTAGACTCTTATGATCTGTATACACATCACACGACACTCCATATAGATAATGCCGCCAAATCTTCAGAGCAAAAACCACAGCAGCCAATTCCAGATCATGAGTAGGATAATTCTGCTCATAAGGTTTCAGTTGTCTGGAGGCATAAGCTATCACTCTTTCATTCTGCATCAAAACACATCCCAATCCTTTCGAGAGGCATCAGTGTATATAGTAAAACCTTCAGATCCTGTTGGAAGAACAAGAATGGGAGCTGACACCAGGCGCTGCTTTAACTCCTGAAAACTTTCCTCACACTCCACTGTCCAGTCAAACTTCACTCGCTTTTGGGTTAAGCGAGTTAGGGGTAGAGCAATGCGAGAAAAATTCTCCACAAATTTTCGGTAATACCCGGCTAATCCCAAGAAGCTTCTGACTTCTGCCACATTGGAAGGTCGGCTCCAGCTAATGATAGCTTCAATCTTTTTCGGGTCCACAGATACACCATCTTTAGAGATTATATGACCCAAGAAAGATACTTGATCCAACCAAAATTCACACTTCTGCAGCTTGGCATAAAGCTTCTTCTCTCGAAGAATCTGTAGCACAATCCTCAGGTGGTCCTCATGCTCCTTATGGCTCTTGGAATATATCAGAATATCATCAATGAAAACCACCACAAACTGATCCAGATATGGTTTAAAAATTCTGTTCATTAAGTCCATGAATGCTGCTGGGGCATTAGTTAACCCAAACGGCATCACCAAGAACTCATAGTGGCCATATCTGGTTCTAAATGCTGTCTTTGGCACATCCCCTTCTTTGACTTTAAGCTGATGGTACCCTGACCTAAGATCAATCTTTGAGAATATCCGGGCTCCTTGAAGTTGATCAAACAAGTCGTCAATCCTTGGCAGAGGATACTTATTTCGCACTGTTACCTTATTGATTCCCCGGTAATCAATGCAGAGTCGAAGACTGCCATCCTTCTTCTTAACAAATAGAACTGGAGCACCCCAAGGAGAAGCACTGGGTCTAATAAATCCTCGATCTAGGAGCTCTTGCAGTTGATCCTTCAGTTCTTTTAGCTCAGCCGGGGCCATACGGTAAGGGGCCTTTGATATAGGCCCAGTTCCAGGAACTAGATCAATAGAGAACTCGACTTCCCGATCAGGGGTAAATTAGTCAAATCCTCAGGGAAGACATCAGGAAATTCTCGAGCTATGGGAATATCCTCCAACTTGGTCTCTTCTTGCTGAAGGTCCTTGACTACAGCAAGAAATCCTTGACCACCACTCATCAAATACTTTCCAGCCTGCATCGCTGATATGAACACTGAGGCTAGGTGTTTCTGACCACCAATAAAACTGAATTCAGGCTGGCTTGGAATTTTGAAGTTGACAGTCTTCCTGAAGCAGTCTACTGAAGCATGATAGGAGGCCAACCAATCCATTCCAAGGATAACATCGAAAAACTTCAGTGGAAGGACAATGAGATCAGCATTCAACCTCCTATTCTCCAAGATAATTGGGCAAGATTTGCATACTGTGTCAACTTTCATAACATCTCCATTTGGAAGCGCAATATGCAACTCTTGCTCTAGAGGAATAGGTGTCAATGATGCATTCTTGTCAAGATAGATGTCAGATATGAAAGAATGCGTGGCACCCGGGTCAATTAAAGTTTGAGCATAAGCAGTATACTTTAATCATTCCTGGACATAAGTGTAATTTGTTTTAACATTAAGGATTGCAACCTACTGTTAATGCATTGCACTAGATAAGAATGTAATACTAGATATAACATTAAAGGGTATACCTGTCACCACAGAATTAGATGCGGCAGCGTCCTGCTGAGTGAGGTTGAAGACCCGTCCCTGGGTCCTCGGTGGCTGCTGCTGTTGCTGGCTCATTCCTTGACTTGAAGAAGGCTGATGATCCTTCCGAAAGGGACATGTAGCAATCTTGTGATCAGTTTTCCACAGACAAAGCAGGCACCAGTCACTCTGCGGCAAGGCTTTCCAGGGTGGGAGTTACCACAATGAATGCAACGAGTCTTGTTGGTCCAGATAGCAACCCAAGAGGGGGGGTGAATTGGGTTTTTCAAAAATTAAACTCTTTTGAAAGATAACCCCCAGCGGAAATAAAAACTTAGATTCACAGTTTAAAACTAAGCAACTATAAATAGAGAGTTGAAGATAAAGAGACAATCACGGCAAACACAAGAGATTTTATAGTGGTTCGGTGTACCTACACCTACGTCCACTCCCAAGTACCTCTTGGGTCCACACTATAATCAAACTGATTACAGCAGAGTTGTTTTGCAAGCTCACAACTCAACTTGTTGTTTTCCCGGGTGCACAACGAACCCAGCTGGTTTTCAAGGCTCACCAGCACAAAACCTAAAACCACAAGCTAATGCTTGCACAAGGCTAACAGCCTCAACTGAATCAATCACCAGATTGACCCAGCAAACAGTATTTGATTTTACAAAAGCAAACTGCTCCTTCAATGAGCAAATATACAATAATGAAACAATAAATAGAGATTAGGAACCAAAGCCTGATTCGAAGATCTTGGTGGCTTCTTCCTTCTCTTCCTTTGAATGGATCTTCCTTTGAATATGCTCTTGAGACTCAGAAGATCAGAAAAACTAGGGCTTCTTCCTTCTCTTGAGATTTCTTCTAAATAGAACAGCAAAGGCTTGGAATCTCTTTCTCTTCTTTGGGGAATGAGTATGATCTTTCCTTACAGGTTTTCCCTCTTTTCTTTTCTGATAGATCTCAAGGATTTTCTCTATTCTTTTCTTTTTGCCTCTTTCTTCTCTTTTTTCTCTCTTTTTTTGGGATGCAATCAACCCTCTTCTTATAGATCCGATTAATCCACAAATAGTTGAAACTATCCGTTAGAAGCAAGTGTAAAAAGGATTAGATCCATAAATAACAATAGCCGTTGGGATTAAAATAGATAAAGATAAAGTTTAGAGTCGTTCTGACAGTTCTGGAGCCGTGTCTGACATTCTGGAGTCGGCTCTAACTTTTCTGGAGTCGGCTCTAACTCGAAATATTTAATCCGCTCGATCTGGAGTCGTCTCTGACTTTTCTGGGGTCGACACAAAATTCTTCTGGAGTCGACTCTAACAGTCTGGGAGTCGACTCTAAGTCGTGGCCTGAAAATCCATCGTTCTGTTGTTTCTGATAGAGTCGGCTCTCACAGTCCCGGAGTCGACTCTAAGTCTGCCGTTTTCCGGAGTCGGCTCTGCGATTCCATGTGTCGACTCTAATGTCTGCAGTCTTACCTTGACATTAGATTCAAACCAGAACTTGATTTCCTTCTTGATTTTGATCATCAAATAGACTTATAATCTGAAAAACTTAATCAAAATCATTAGTAACATCAAATGTTATACTCAAATAGTTTTGTTAATCATCAAAATCCTCAATTGGGTCAACAATCTCCCCCTTTTTGATGATGACAAAAACTTTGAGTATATGCATTAAAAAAAATTCATTTGAATTGAGAATTATAGACATTGTTAAAGCTTAGAGACTTCCTAATAGAGAATTTGATGCCAATATTCAAAATGAATAAAATAAACAAAACTTGACATCAATCAAAATGATTTAACTTTTATATGGAGAAATTTATTAAGCTCCCCCTGCATTGAATAACTCCCCCTATGTAGATAACTGAATTCTTTCTAAAAATTCTCAGAATTGTTCTTCATTTTCTTTCTCTTCATTCTCTTTCTTATATTCTTTCTTATATGCATATACACTTATCTCTCCCCCTTTTTTGTTATCAACAATAAGGTGAGTTTAAAAGCAATAAGAATGTTATTAGAGCGAGAATGTTGGTTCGAATAACATAAAGATAGAAACTTATTCATTGACATTCAATCAAAGATAAATTTGTAATAAACATTTGTATTCCAAAGCAAGATCCATTACATGTATTCTAAAATGACAGATTTAAGTATGTAAATCCTAGATACATGCTAAGAAAGAAAGCAAGAAATCCTAAGATACAACCTAGGATTGAATATCAAAATCAAATATGCTTATACAATTTTCTTTAAATGTCCAATCATTTCCATAACATCATCTTTTTGGGTCTTCTTAAAACTTTCAAGACAAGCTTCAATTTGAGAGACGGCAAGGTCGATATCTTTCTTCAGTTGACTGGTAGCATGAAGATAAGTTCCAGAACCGTCTGCAATGCCTTCCATCCTTTCAAAAATTTTATGAAGATCAGTGCTAAAGGATTCGACGGAATTGCTAATTGAAAAAGAAATCATGTCAAGTCTTGAATTAATCTCATCCTTTAATTGATTGAACTCCTCTCTTAATTTACACATATCATTTGTCTTTGACTGTCATACTCAGCCAGTAAAGCTCTGAGCTGACCATTTGCTCCTCAGAAAATCTTTCAGATGCCATGCTGACTGATGTGGAAGTTGAGAGCTAGGTCCAGCTTCTGAGGGTCCAGCAGATGGTCCAGCAGAAGGTCCAGCAGAAGGTCCAGCAGATGGTTCAGGAATGTCTTCTCCTCTGACTTCCTCAACTCTAACCTCTTCAGCTCTGGCCTCATGTCCTCTTTTAATCCAGTTTCCATTTTCTTTTCTAAAGCCCATTCGGTGAATTGTAGAGACACTATAGTAATCTGTATGTCTTAATTTTCTTAGTGGCTCATTGTCCATTATAAGTACACCTTGGCTTCTGAATACCAATGTTAAAACCATACCATATGGCAATGTAGATCTCTTCTTAGTAGCTGCCTCCGCCATATAGCCTATCATCATTTCAGCAAGATTTAAAGGTCTACCAGTGAGTATGCAGTCCATCAATAAGACGTCTCGCTCCGAGACATATTCAAACCTTCCGATTTTAGGAAATAGAATCCTTCCACAGATATTGTGAAGTAATCTGAGTTCCAAATTAAGTTGATTTGCCAAGATTTCCTCAAACTCAGAAACTTCTCTCCCTAACATCCTTGATAGTGCACCTCCTCTATCTTCATGATGATATTCAACAAGTCCAACAGTAGGCATTTCCAATAATTACCAAGGGATTCGGCTGTGATGATTACCTTTGTTCCTCTTACAACACTCACTAAGCCTCCCTCTCCTCTACATAAATCATTATAAAACTCTCTTACTAGGGCAGGGTAGTAGGGATATCCAAAGAGCAGACCTTCTCCCATCCCATTTCTTTCAACAATCGCCCAATAGCAAAGCCCTCCAAATAAAAAAGTTAAAATCAACTTTTCTTCCGGTTGTAATGGCCTTACCAGCTAATTGGTCGACTCGAGGAGAAGATGGTGAGGGTGGAGAGTCATCTTGAGTGGCAGATGAAGAAGATGACGAAGGTTGCCTCCGATTTGAACGGCGCTTCGTCGGAACAGTCGAACCACCAATGATAGCACGCCTTTTGGGAGCCATTGGATTCGATTGGAATGAGTAATCAAGGGTTTTGAGGGATTTGGAGGGTTTGGAATCAGTTTGGAACAGCTTGAAAAGGTTTAGGAGACGATAGAAATCGTTTGGGGTCGACTCCGCCCTTTTTATTTTGACCTAGTTCCACTTAGAGTCGACTCCCGAAAACGAGGTGTCGGCTCCGAACCAGAGAATCTGTCAGCGCCCGAATTAGAGTCGGCTCTACAGAAGCCAGAGTCGGCTCTAATTGCCCAGACAGAACATCAAAATAAGAAGGTGTCGACTCCACAAACTGCAGGTGTCGACTCCACAATAGTTTCAGAGAAAAATCAAATTTCAAGGATCTGAAACTGATCAAATTAATCATCAAACTCTAGATAAGTGTTCCTTAATAATTGGGGAAACAATGAATCAAATTTCTAGATAATTTCCTTATTGGACAAAGGATTTTCAAGAAATTATTGAAGTCTAGATAGTTGTTGTCCTTAAGAGTTTCAGAAAATTATTCTAAAGGATCACAAACTCCTAATTCTCCTCTAAGATAGCAAAATCTCTCCTCACTCAAAGGTTTGGTAAAATATCAGCTAATTGATCATTAGTATTAACATATTCAAGACAAACATCTTTGTTAGTTACATGTTCTCTAATAAAGTGATGTCTAATTTCAATGTGTTTAGTTCTTGAATGTTGAATTGGATTTTTAGTTAGATTGATAGCACTAGTATTATCACATTTAATAGGTATTTTATCAAGTGTGATACCATAATCTTCAAGTTGTCGCTTAATCCAAAGGATTTGAGCACAGCAACTTCCAGCTGCAACATACTCTGCCTCAGCAGTGGATAATGCAACCGAATTTTGCTTCTTGCTAAACCAAGAGATTAAGTTACTTCCTAAAAGTTGGCATACCCCACTTGTACTCTTTCTATCTAATTTACAACCAGCATAGTCAGAATCAGAATAAGCAATCAATTTTAAGGTTGAGTCTCTAGAATACCATAATCCTACATTTTTAGTTCCATTTAAGTATCTAAAGATTCTTTTAACAGCAAGTAAATGTGATTCCTTAGGATTAGATTGATATCTTGCACATAAGCAGACAGAAAACATGATATCTGGCCTACTTGCAGTTAGATAAAGAAGTGATCCAATCATACCTCTGTAATGCTTCTGATCTACTTTCTTACCTACTTCATCCTTGTCCAGCTTGCATGAGGGACTCATTGGCGTACCAAGAGGTTTAGCAGATTCCATACCAAATTTCTTGAGTATTTCCTTTGTATACTTTGTTTGGTTAATGAAAATTCCCGCTTTCTCTTGTTTGATTTGAAGTCCAAGGAAGAAGTTTAGTTCTCCCATCATGCTCATCTCGAATTCTCCCTGCATTAGCTTAGCAAATTCTTGACAAAGGAGATTGTTAGTAGCACCAAATATAATGTCATCAACATAAATTTGAACGATTAATAAATCCTTTTTTTCTTTTTAAAAACAAGGTTTTATCAACATTTCCTCTAGAAAAGTCATTTTCAATTAAAAATTTACTTAATCTATCATACCAAGCTCTAGGTGCTTGCTTTAAACCATAAAGTGCTTTGTGTAGTTTGAAGACGTGGTTTGGAAATTCATGATCTTCAAAACCAGGAGGTTGTTCAACATAAACTTCCTCATTTATAAAACCATTTAGAAATGCACTTTTAACATCCATTTGAAATAAGTTGAAATTCATATGACATGCAAATGCAAGTAGTAGCCTAATGGCTTCTAATCTAGCAACAGGTGCAAAAGTTTCATCAAAATCTATACCTTCTTCTTGATTATATCCTTTTGCAACTAGTCTAGCTTTGTTTCTAATTACTATGCCATTTTCATCTAATTTATTTCTAAATACCCATTTAGATCCTATTATAGGGTGATTTTTAGGTCTTTCAACTAGGGTCCAGACTTGATTTCTAGTGAATTGGTTTAACTCTTCCTGCATTGCTAACATCCAATAACTATCTTTCTCGGCTTCCTCTATAGTCTTAGGTTCTATATGAGATACAAATGCAAGATGATTATTGATATCTCTCATTGATGATCTAGTCCTTACACCTTGAGATGGATCACCTATGATTAGGTCCTTAGGATGACCATAAGCATATCTCCAATCTCTAGGTAGATCTTGATCATTTTGAACAGTATCAATACCATCATCCTTAGGTGAGTCATCATCCTTAACTTCAGGTTCTTGATCTGAAGATACATTTAATTTTTCAATATCTCAATCAAAGATGTATCTTCCTCATCATCAATTTTATCTGAACTTGATGCTAAAGACTCATCAAACACTATATGAATGGATTCTTCTACAACTAAGCTTTTCTTATTAAATACTCTATATGCTTTGCTAGATGTAGAATATCCTAGGAAGATACCTTCATCAGACTTTGCGTCAAACTTCCCAAGATTATCCTTACCATTGTTATGAATAAAACATTTACAACCAAATGCATGAAAATAACTTAAATTTGGTTTCCTATTGATCCAAAGTTCATAGGGAGTTTTCTTAAGGATAGGTCTAATTAGGGCTCTATTTAGAATGTAACAAGCTGTGTTTATAGCTTCCGCCCAAAAATATTTTGGAAGTTGGCTTTCACATAGCATGGTACGGGCCATGTCTTCTAAAGTCCTATTCTTCCTTTCTACAACTCCATTTTGTTGTGGTGTTCTAGGTGCAGAGAAGTTATGATGTATGCCTTTTTCAAAACAGAATTTTTCAAATAAGTGATTTTCAAATTCAGTTCCATGATCACTTCTAATAGACACTATGGTAGTGTTTTTCTCATTAGTGACTTTCTTAACAAATTTCATGAATATTGAGAAAGTCTCATCTTTGTGAGCCAAAAACATTACCCAAGTGAATCTAGAGTAATCATCTACTATCACTAGACCATATTTCTTTCCTCCTAGACTTGTGGTTCTAGTAGGTCCAAAAAGGTCCATGTGTAGTAGCTCTAGTGGCCTAGTAGTTGAAACAACATTCTTAGATTTGAAAGAAGTTCTTGTTGTTTTCCAAATTGACATGCATCACATATTCGATTATTTTCAAAATTTAGACTAGGAATACCTTTAACTAAATCCATTTTCAATAATTTGGAAATTAGGTGTGTGCTTGCATGACCTAATCTACGATGCCATAGCCAACCAATCTCATTCATTTTAGCATTATCAGCAACTAAGCAATGATTACTTGGAGATAAATTACTCAAATCAATTAAGTACACATTGCCATAGCGTTTACCAACAAGAATAATGCTATTATCAATGGGATTAGTAACAGTGCAAACAGAAGCTTCAAAGGAAACCTTGAAACCTTTGTCACACAGTTGGCTAATACTTATTAGATTATGTTTAAGTCCATCAACATATAAAACATTATCAATATGAGTAGATGGAGTAATTTGAATCTTACCAATACCCATGATATGGCCTTGACCATTATCACCAAAAGTAACTACTCCACCTCTTTTTGATTCAAGGGTGATGAATTGATCTTTGTCACCCGTCATGTGTCTTGAGCAACCACTGTCCAGGTACCATTTTCTTTTCAGTCTGATGGCTGCAAGACACTCCTGCAAAACATTTATGTCTTAATTTTAGGTACCCAAGCCTTCTTGGGTCCTTCATGGTTAGATGCATTAAACATTGTTCCTTTGGGAACCCAAATCATCTTTTTCTTTTTATGTGAAGATTTACACATATATGATTTATGTCCTTTGTTTCCACATTTAAAACAAGTAATGTTTAATGATTTTTCAGCATGTACAAAAATGTTTTCAAAGATTTTTGCTTTTTAAGTGGATTATATCCTAATCCAGCTTTATCAAAACAGCCTTTTGATTTTCCAAAATCATATTAAGTTTGATAGAGCTTAGAGTAAATTTATCAACTATAGGCTTAAGTCTATCAACTTCATTTTTCAAACTTTCTTTTTCTTTTATCAAAAGTTCTTTATCAACAACATGCTTTTCATTTTCTAATGATAGTTTTTGCATTTGAGTTTTCAAATCTTTGTTCTTTGAACTTAGGTTTGCAAAATCATCCATTAATTCATAAAAAGCACTATGCAATTCATCAAAAGTGAAGTCATCAAGAAAACTCGGACTTACCTCATCATTGTCCGCCATGAAGCATAGATTGGCCATTTCACTCTTTTCTTCTTCTTCGGAACTTGTGCTTTCCGAATCGCTCCATGTGGCCATCATTGCCTTCTTTTTGAACCTCCGGGTGCCTTTCTTTAGTTGAGGGCATTCAGATTTAAAGTGACCCGGCTTCTTGCATTCAAAGCAAATAACTTCCTTTTCTTTGCCCTTGTCCTCATCTTTTCTTGCAAAGGGCTTTTTCTTTTCAAACTTCTTCTTCTTCATGAATCTTTTAAATTTTCTTGTGATGAGTGCCATGTCCTCATCATCACTTTCATCTTCGGATTCATGAGGCTCTTCCATATATTCAGAAATCTTAAGAGCCATAGTTCTCTTCTTCTTTGACTCATCATCATCAACATGTTGCTTGATTTGAAGCTCATGAGTCATCAAGGATCCCAACAGTTCTTCTAGGGGTAGTGTACTTAGATCCTTTGCCTCTTGTATTGCCGTCACCTTAGCTTCCCAAGTCCTAGGCAAGGAACGCAAGACCTTTCTCACAAGATCAGAATTATCATAAGATTTACCAAGACTTTTTAAACCATTAACTATGTCAGTAAATCTTGTAAACATATCAGCAATAGATTCACATGCATCCATTTTAAACAATTCATATTTATGAACTAGCATGTTAATCTTGGATTCCTTGACTTGATTTGTTCCCTCATGGGTAACCTCAAGTCTATCCCAGATTTCCTTAGCAGAAATGCAAATAGATATGCGATTGAATTCATTTGCATCTAATGAGCAGTATAAGACATTCATTGCTTTGGCATTGAGTTGTGCCAATTTTCTATCATGTTCATCCCATTCCGTTTCCGGTTTAGGAATCTCCATGCCATTAACTCTAGCAGTGGGTGTGTGTGGTCCATTGACTATAATACTCCATAGATCATAGTCAAGTGCTTGAATGAATATTTTCATTCTAGCCTTCCAATAACCATAGTTAGAACCATTAAATAAGGGTGGTCTATTAGTAGATTGACCTTCGGAAAAAGATGAACCAGCTTGAGTTGCCATGTGGATCTTTGACTCTTGATCGTTAGATCAAATCAAATGAGCACTAGCTCTGATACCAATTGTTGGTCCAGATAGCAACCCAAGAGGGGGGGTGAATTGGGTTTTTCAAAAATTAAACTCTTTTGAAAGATAACCCCCAGCGGAAATAAAAACTTAGATTCACAGATTTAAAACTAAGCAACTATAAATAGAGAGTTGAAGATAAAGAGACAATCACGGCAAACACAAGAGATTTTATAGTGGTTCGGTGTACCTACACCTACGTCCACTCCCAAGTACCTCTTGGGTCCACACTATAATCAAACTGATTACAGCAGAGTTGTTTTGCAAGCTCACAACTCAACTTGTTGTTTTCCCGGGTGCACAACGAACCCAGCTGGTTTTCAAGGCTCACCAGCACAAAACCTAAAACCACAAGCTAATGCTTGCACAAGGCTAACAGCCTCAACTGAATCAATCACCAGATTGACCCAGCAAACAGTATTTGATTTTACAAAAGCAAACTGCTCCTTCAATGAGCAAATATACAATAATGAAACAATAAATAGAGATTAGGAACCAAAGCCTGATTCGAAGATCTTGGTGGCTTCTTCCTTCTCTTCCTTTGAATGGATCTTCCTTTGAATATGCTCTTGAGGCTCAGAAGATTGAAAAACTAGGGCTTCTTCCTTCTCTTGAGATTTCTTCTAAATAGAACAGCAAAGGCTTGGAATCTCTTTCTCTTCTTTTGGGGAATGAGTATGATCTTTCCTTACAGGTTTTCCCTCTTTTCTTTTCTGATAGATCTCAAGGATTTTCTCTATTCTTTTCTTTTTGCCTCTTTCTTCTCTTTTTCTCTCTTTTTTTGGGATGCAATCAACCCTCTTCTTATAGATCCGATTAATCCACAAATAGTGTGAAACTATCCGTTAGAAGCAAGTGAAAAAGGATTAGATCCATAAATAACAATAGCCGTTGGGATTAAAATAGATAAAGATAAAGTTTAGAGTCGTTCTGACAGTTCTGGAGCCGTGTCTGACATTCTGGAGTCGGCTCTAACTTTTCTGGAGTCGGCTCTAACTCGAAATTATTTAATCCGCTCGATCTGGAGTCGTCTCTGACTTTTCTGGGGTCGACACAAAATTCTTCTGGAGTCGACTCTAACAGTCTGGGAGTCGACTCTAAGTCGTGGCCTGAAAATCCATCGTTCTGTTGTTTCTGATAGAGTCGGCTCTCACAGTCCCGGAGTCGACTCTANTCGATCTGGAGTCGTCTCTGACTTTTCTGGGGTCGACACAAAATTCTTCTGGAGTCGACTCTAACAGTCTGGGAGTCGACTCTAAGTCGTGGCCTGAAAATCCAACGTTCTGTTGTTTCTGATAGAGTCGGCTCTCACAGTCCCGGAGTCGACTCTAAGTCTGTGCCATTTTTCGGAGTCGGCTCTGCGATTCCATGTGTCGACTCTAATGTCTGCAGTCTTACCTTGACATTAGATTCAAACCAGAACTTGATTTTCCTTCTTGATTTTGATCATTAAATAGACTTATAAACTGAAAACTTAATCAAAATCATTAGTAACATCAAATGTTATACTCAAATAGTTTTGTTAATCATCAAAATCCTCAATTGGGTCAACAATCTCCCCCTTTTTGATGATGACAAAAACTTTGAGTATATGCATTAAAGAAATTCATTTGAATTGAGAATTTAAAGCTTAGAGACTTTGTAATAGAGAATTTGATGCCAACATTCAAAATGAATAAAAAAAAACATGACATCAATCAAAATGATTCAACTTTTATATGGAGAAATTTATTAAGCTCCCCCTGCATTGAATAACTCCCCCTATGTAGATAGACTGAATTTTTAAAAAATCTCTCATTCTTTCTATTCTCAGAATTGTTCTTCATTTCTTTCTTCATTATTCTTTCTCTTTTTCCTTTTTATGCATTATACACTCATCTCTCCCCCTTTTTTGTTATCAACAATAAGGTGAGTTTAAAAGCAAATAAGGAATGTTATCAAAGCGAGGATGTTGGTTCGAATAGTCATAAAGATAGGAAACATTCATTGACATTCAATCAAAGACAAATTTGTAATAAAAGTGTAATATTCATTCAACCATTTGTACTTCCAAAGCAAGATCTATTACATGTATTCAAAAAAATATGTAAATCCTATATACATGCTAAGAAAGAAAACAAGAAATCCTAAGATACAACCTAGGATCAAATATGCTTGTACACAATTTTCTTTAGATGTCCGATCATCTCCATAACATCATCTTTTTGGGTTTTCTTAAAGCTTTCAAGACATGCTTCAATTTGAGAAACGGCAAGGTCAATATCTTTCTTTAGTTGACTTGTAGCATGAAGATACTTTCCAGAACCGTCAGCAATGCCTTCCATCCTTTCAAAAATACTTATGAAGATCAGTGCTAAAGGATTCGACGGAATTGCTAAGTGAAAAAGAAATCATGTCAAGTCTTGAATTAATCTCATCCTTTAATTGATTGAACTCCTCTCTTAATTTACACATATCATTTGTTCTTACACTGTCATACTCAGCAAGTAAAGCCCTGAGCTGACCAATTTGCTCCTCAGAAAATCTTTCTGATGCCATTGCTGACTGATGTGGAAGTTGAGAGCTTGGTCCAGCTTCTGAGGGTCCAGCAGGTGGTCCAGTAGAAGGTCCAGCAGAGCAGAAGATGGTCCAGCAGATGGTTCAGGAATGTCTTCTCCTCTGACTTCCTCAACTCTAACCTCCTCAGCTCTGGCCTCATGTCCTCTTTTAATCCAGTTTCCATTTTCTTTTCTAAAGCCCATTCGGTGAATTGTAGAGACACTATAGTAATCTGTATGTCTTAACTTTCTTAGTGGCTCATTGTCCATTATAAGTACACCTTGGCTTCTGAAAACTAAAGTTAAAACCATACCATATGGCAATGTAGATCTCTTCTTAGTAGCTGCCTCCGCCATATAGCCTATCATCATCTCAGCAAGATTTAAAGGTCTACCAGTGAGTATGCAGTCCATTAATAAAACGTCTCGCTCCGAGACATACTCAAACCTTCCGATTTTAGGAAAAAGAATCCTTCCACAGATATTGTGAAGTAGTCTGAGTTCCAAATTAAGTTGATTTGCTAAATTTCCTCAAACTCAGAAACTTCTCTTCCTAACATCCTTGATAGTGCTCCTCCTCTATCTTCATGATGATATTCAATAAGTCCAACAGTAGGCATTTCCAATAAATTACCAAGGGATTCGGCTGTGATGACTACCTTTGTTCCTCTTACAACACTTACTAATCCTCCCTCTCCTCTACTTAAATCATTATAAAACTCTCTTACTAGGGCGGGGTAGGTAGGAATATCCAAAGAGCAGACCTTCTCCCATCCCATTTCTTGCAACAATCGCCCAATAGCAAAGCCCTCCGAAATAAAGAAGTTGAAATCAACTTTCCTTCCGGTTGTAATGGCCTTACCAGCTAATTGGTCGACTTTTGGAGAAGATGGTGAGGGTGGAGAGTCATCTTGAGTGGCAGATGAAGAAGATGACGAAGGTTGCCTCCGATTTGAACGGCGCTTCGTCGGAACAGTCGAACCACCAATGATAGCACGCCTTTTGGGAGCCATTGGATTCGATTGGAATGAGTAATCAAGGTTTTGAGGGATTTGGAGGGTTTGGAATCAGTTTGGAACGGCTTGAAAATGGTTTAGGAGACGATAGAAATCGTTTGGGGTCGACTCCCCTTTTTATTTTGACCTAGTTCCACTTAGAGTCGACTCCCGAAAACGAGGTGTCGGCTCCGAACCAGAGAATCTGTCAGCGCCCGAATTAGAGTCGGCTCTACAGAAGCCAGAGTCGGCTCTAATTGCCCAGACAGAACATCAAAATAAGAAGGTGTCGACTCCACAAACTGAAGGTGTCGACTCCACAATAGTTTCAGAGAAAAATCAGAATTTCAAGGATCTGAAACTGATCAAATTAATCATCAAACTCTAGATAAGTGTTCCTTAACAATTGGGGAAACAATAAATCAACTTTCTAGATAAATTTCCTTATTGAACATAGAGGATTTTCAAGAAATTATAGAAGTCTAGATAGTTGTTGTCCTTAGGAGTTTCAGAAAATTATTCTAAAGGATCACAAACTCCTAATTCTCCTCTAAGATAGCAAAATCTCTCCTCACTCAAAGGTTTGGTAAAAATATCAGCTAATTGATCATTAGTATTAACATATTCAAGACAAACATCTTTGTTAGTTACATGTTCTCTAATAAAGTGATGTCTAATTTCAATGTGTTTAGTTCTTGAATGTTGAATTGGATTTTTAGTTAGATTGATAGCACTAGTATTATCACATTTAATAGGTATTTTATCAAGTGTGATACCATAATCTTCAAGTTGTCGCTTAATCCAAAGGATTTGAGCACAGCAACTTCCAGCTGCAACATACTCTGCCTCAGCAGTGGATAATGCAACCGAATTTTGCTTCTTGCTAAACCAAGAGATTAAGTTACTTCCTAAAAGTTGGCATACCCCACTTGTACTCTTTCTATCTAATTTACAACCAGCATAGTCAGAATCAGAATAAGCAATCAATTTTAAGGTTGAGTCTCTAGAATACCATAATCCTACATTTTTAGTTCCATTTAAGTATCTAAAGATTCTTTTAACAGCAAGTAAATGTGATTCCTTAGGATTAGATTGATATCTTGCACATAAGCAGACAGAAAACATGATATCTGGCCTACTTGCAGTTAGATAAAGAAGTGATCCAATCATACCTCTGTAATGCTTCTGATCTACTTTCTTACCTACTTCATCCTTGTCCAGCTTGCATGAGGGACTCATTGGCGTACCAAGAGGTTTAGCAGATTCCATACCAAATTTCTTGAGTATTTCCTTTGTATACTTTGTTTGGTTAATGAAAATTCCCGCTTTCTCTTGTTTGATTTGAAGTCCAAGGAAGAAGTTTAGTTCTCCCATCATGCTCATCTCGAATTCTCCCTGCATTAGCTTAGCAAATTCTTGACAAAGGAGATTGTTAGTAGCACCAAATATAATGTCATCAACATAAATTTGAACGATTAATAAATCCTTTCCTTTTCTTTTTAAAAACAAGTTTTATCAACATTTCCTCTAGAAAAGTCATTTTCAATTAAAAATTTACTTAATCTATCATACCAAGCTCTAGGTGCTTGCTTTAAACCATAAAGTGCTTTGTGTAGTTTGAAGACGTGGTTTGGAAATTCATGATCTTCAAAACCAGGAGGTTGTTCAACATAAACTTCCTCATTTATAAAACCATTTAGAAATGCACTTTTAACATCCATTTGAAATAAGTTGAAATTCATATGACATGCAAATGCAAGTAGTAGCCTAATGGCTTCTAATCTAGCAACAGGTGCAAAAGTTTCATCAAAATCTATACCTTCTTCTTGATTATATCCTTTTGCAACTAGTCTAGCTTTGTTTCTAATTACTATGCCATTTTCATCTAATTTATTTCTAAATACCCATTTAGATCCTATTATAGGGTGATTTTTAGGTCTTTCAACTAGGGTCCAAACTTGATTTCTAGTGAATTGGTTTAACTCTTCCTGCATTGCTAACATCCAATAACTATCTTTCTCGGCTTCCTCTATAGTCTTAGGTTCTATATGAGATACAAATGCAAGATGATTATTGATATCTCTCATTGATGATCTAGTCCTTACACCTTGAGATGGATCACCTATGATTAGGTCCTTAGGATGACCATAAGCATATCTCCAATCTCTAGGTAGATCTTGATCATTTTGAACAGTATCAATACCATCATCCTTAGGTGAGTCATCATCCTTAACTTCAGGTTCTGATCTGAAGATACATTTAATTTTTCAATATCTCTTTCAATCAAAGATGTATCTTCCTCATCATCAATTTTATCTGAACTTGATGCTAAAGACTCATCAAACACTATATGAATGGATTCTTCTACAACTAAGCTTTTCTTATTAAATACTCTATATGCTTTGCTAGATGTAGAATATCCTAGGAAGATACCTTCATCAGACTTTGCGTCAAACTTCCCAAGATTATCCTTACCATTGTTATGAATAAAACATCTACAACCAAATGCATGAAAATAACTTAAATTTGGTTTCCTATTGATCCAAAGTTCATAGGGAGTTTTCTTAAGGATAGGTCTAATTAGGGCTCTATTTAGAATGTAACAAGCTGTGTTTATAGCTTCCGCCCAAAAATATTTTGGAAGTTGGCTTTCACATAGCATGGTACGGGCCATGTCTTCTAAAGTCCTATTCTTCCTTTCTACAACTCCATTTTGTTGTGGTGTTCTAGGTGCAGAGAAGTTATGATGTATGCCTTTTTCAAAACAGAATTTTTCAAATAAGTGATTTTCAAATTCAGTTCCATGATCACTTCTAATAGACACTATGGTAGTGTTTTTCTCATTAGTGACTTTCTTAACAAATTTCATGAATATTGAGAAAGTCTCATCTTTGTGAGCCAAAAACATTACCCAAGTGAATCTAGAGTAATCATCTACTATCACTAGACCATATTTCTTTCCTCCTAGACTTGTGGTTCTAGTAGGTCCAAAAAGGTCCATGTGTAGTAGCTCTAGTGGCCTAGTAGTTGAAACAACATTCTTAGATTTGAAAGAAGTTCTTGTTTGTTTTCCAAATTGACATGCATCACATATTCGATTATTTTCAAAATTTAGACTAGGAATACCTTTAACTAAATCCATTTTCAATAATTTGGAAATTAGGTGTGTGCTTGCATGACCTAATCTACGATGCCATAGCCAACCAATCTCATTCATTTAGCATTATCAGCAACTAAGCAATGATTACTTGGAGATAAATTACTCAAATCAATTAAGTACACATTGCCATAGCGTTTACCAACAAGAATAATGCTATTATCAATGGGATTAGTAACAGTGCAAACAGAAGCTTCAAAGGAACCTTGAAACCTTTGTCACACAGTTGGCTAATACTTATTAGATTATGTTTAAGTCCATCAACATATAAAACATTATCAATATGAGTAGATGGAGTAATTTGAATCTTACCAATGCCCATGATATGGCCTTGACCATTATCACCAAAAGTAACTACTCCACCTCTTTTTGATTCAAGGGTGATGAATTGATCTTTGTCACCCGTCATGTGTCTTGAGCAACCACTGTCCAGGTACCATTTTCTTTTCAGTCTGATGGCTGCAAGACACTCCTGCAAAACATTTATGTCTTAATTTTAGGTACCCAAGCCTTCTTGGGTCCTTCATGGTTAGAAGCATTAAAAATTGTTCCTTTGGGAACCCAAATCATCTTTTTCTTTTATGTGAAGATTTACACATATATGATTTATGTCCTTTGTTCCACATTTAAAACAAGTAATGTTTAATGATTTTTCAGCATGTACAAAAATGTTTTTCAATGATTTTTGCTTTTTAAGTGGATTATATCCTAATCCAGCTTTATCAAAAAAGCCTTTTGATTTTCCAAAATCATATTAAGTTTGATAGAGCTTAGTGTAAATTTATCAACTATAGGCTTAAGTCTATCAACTTCATTTTTCAAACTTTCTTTTTCTTTTATTAAAAGTTCTTTATCAACAACATGCTTTTCATTTTCTAATGATAGTTTTTGCATTTGAGTTTTCAAATCTTTGTTCTTTGAACTTAGGTTTGCAAAATCATCCATTAATTCATAAAAAGCACTATGTAATTCATCAAAAGTGAAGTCATCAAGAAAACTCGGACTTACCTCATCATTGTCCGCCATGAAGCATAGATTGGCCATTTCACTCTTTTCTTCTTCTTCGGAACTTGTACTTTCCGAATCGCTCCATGTGGCCATCATTGCCTTCTTTTTGAACCTCCGGGTGCCTTTCTTTAGTTGAGGGCATTCAGATTTAAAGTGACCCGGCTTCTTGCATTCAAAACAAATAACTTCCTTTTCTTTGCCCTTGTCCTCATCTTTTCTTGCAAAGGGCTTTTTCTTTTCAAACTTCTTCTTCTTCATGAATCTTTTAAATTTTCTTGTGATGAGTGCCATGTCCTCATCATCACTTTCATCCTCGATTCATGAGGCTCTTCCATATATTCAGAAATCTTAAGAGCCATATTTCTTTTCTTCTTTGACTCATCATCATCAACATGTTGCTTGATTTGAAGCTCATGAGTCATCAAGGATCCCAACAGTTCTTCTAGGGGTAGTGTACTTAGATCCTTTGCTTCTTGTATTGCCGTCACCTTAGCTTCCCAAGTCCTAGGCAAGGAACGCAAGACCTTTCTCACAAGATCAGAATTATCATAAGATTTACCAAGACTTTTTAAACCATTAACTATGTCAGTAAATCTTGTAAACATATCAGCAATAGATTCACATGCATCCATTTTAAACAATTCATATTTATGAACTAGCATGTTAATCTTGGATTCCTTGACTTGATTTGTTCCCTCATGGGTAACTTCAAGTCTATCCCAGATTTCCTTAGCAGAAATGCAAATAGATATGCGATTGAATTCATTTGCATCTAATGAGCAGTATAAGACATTCATTGCTTTGGCATTGAGTTGTGCCAATTTTCTATCATGTTCATCCCATTCCGTTTCCGGTTTAGGAATCTCCATGCCATTAACTCTAGCAGTGGGTGTGTGTGGTCCATTGACTATAATACTCCATAGATCATAGTCAAGTGCTTGAATGAATATTTTCATTCTAGCCTTCCAATAACCATAGTTAGAACCATTAAATAAGGGTGGTCTATTAGTAGATTGACCTTCGAAAAAGATGAACCAGCTTGAGTTGCCATGTGGATCTTTGACTCTTGATCGTTAGATCAATCAAATGAGCACTAGCTCTGATACCAATTGTTGGTCCAGATAGCAACCCAAGAGGGGGGGTGAATTGGGTTTTTCAAAAATTAAACTCTTTTGAAAGATAACCCCCAGCGGAAATAAAAACTTAGATTCACAGATTTAAAACTAAGCAACTATAAATGAAGAGTTGAAGATAAAGAGACAATCACGGCAAACACAATAGATTTTATAGTGGTTCGGTGTACCTACACCTACGTCCACTCCCAAGTACCTCTTGGGTCCACACTATAATCAAACTGATTACAGCAGAGTTGTTTTGCAAGCTCACAACTCAAACTTGTTGTTTTCCCGGGTGCACAACGAACCCAGCTGGTTTTCAAGGCTCACCAGCACAAAACCTAAAACCACAAGCTAATGCTTGCACAAGGCTAACAGCCTCAACTGAATCAATCACCAGATTGACCCAGCAAACAGTATTGATTTTACAAAAGCAAACTGCTCCTTCAATGAGCAAATATACAATAATGAAACAATAAATAGAGATTAGGAACCAAAGCCTGATTCGAAGATCTTGGTGGCTTCTTCCTTCTCTTCCTTTGAATGGATCTTCCTTTGAATATGCTCTTGAGGTTCAGAAGATTGAAAAACTAGGGCTTCTTCCTTCTTTTGAGATTTCTTCTAAATAGAACAGCAAAGGCTTGGAATCTCTTTCTCTTCTTTTGGGGAATGAGTATGATCTTTCCTTACAGGTTTTCCCTCTTTTCTTTCTGATGGATCTCAAGGATTTTCTCTATTCTTTTCTTTTTGCCTCTTTCTTGTTTTTCTTCTCTCTTTTTTTTGGGATGCAATCACCCCTCTTCTTATAGATCCGATTAATCCACAAATAGTGTGAAACTATCCGTTAGAAGCAAGTGAAAAAGGATTAGATCCATAAATAACAATAGCCGTTGGGATTAAAATAGATAAAGTAAAGTTTAGAGTCGTTCTGACAGTTCTGGAGCCGTGTCTGACATTCTGGAGTCGGCTCTGGCTTTTCTGGAGTCGGCTCTAACTCGAAATAATTTAATCCGCTCGATCTGGAGTCGTCTGACTTTTCTGGGGTCGACACAAAATTCTTCTGGAGTCGACTCTAACAGTCTGGGAGTCGACTCTAAGTCGTGGCCTGAAAATCCAACGTTCTGTTGTTTCTGATAGAGTCGGCTCTCACAGTCCCGGAGTCGACTCTAAGTCTGTGCCATTTTCGGAGTCGGCTCTGCGATTCCATGTGTCGACTCTAATGTCTGCAGTCTTACCTTGACATTAGATTCAAACCAGAACTTGATTTTCCTTCTTGATTTTGATCATTAAATAGACTTATAATCTGAAAAACTTAATCAAAATCATTAGTAACATCAATGTTATACTCAAATAGTTTTGTTAATCATCAAAATCCTCAATTGGGTCAACACCTCCGACGCCCAAGTCAGTGGGTTGTAGAACAGGAAATTTTGTATATCAGTAGAACCTGAAAGAGAGAGATTGAGAGCCCCCAGCATTGAGCTCGGGTCCTCTTTTTATACCTATCTAGGGTCCCGTTTACCTCGTTCCATTGGAACCGTCGAATCTTCCTCATTGGGATAAGTTTCACGAACGGCAGGTGGTTAAGCCGTTGCTGGATGAGGGCCACTTGTAGCGGTAACTGCTGAACGATCTAACACTTGCCCGTGATTTTAGTGAATGAGGTGCACGGCAATAGACCTTGAATCACGGGATCTGTTGTATGAGACTGGTCATTGTGCATGCGAAAAAGCACTGGAGGCCGGAGACAAAGTCCAGCGCTGGAGGCCGACGCTAGAGGCCGGAGCCTCTAAGTCCAGCGCTGGAGGCCGGCACTGGAGGTCATCGCTGGAGGACGACGCTGGAGGCCGGCGCTGGAGGCCAGAGCTAAAGTCCAGCATTGGAGGCCATCGTTGGAGGCCGACGCTGGCGGTCGGAGCCTAAGTCCAGCGTTGGAGGCCGACGCTAGAGGCCGGAGCCTCTAAGTCCAGCGCT
This sequence comes from Calamus simplicifolius, assembly GCA_900491605.1. Taxonomy (NCBI): domain Eukaryota; kingdom Viridiplantae; phylum Streptophyta; class Magnoliopsida; order Arecales; family Arecaceae; genus Calamus; species Calamus simplicifolius. The sequence continues at coordinate 847,500 of UESW01004418.1, forward strand.
GGAGGCCGGCACTAGAGGTCATCGCTGGAGGACGATGCTGGAGGCCGGCGCTGGAGGCCAGAGCCAAAGTCCAGCGCTGGAGGCCGGTGCTAGAGGTCATCGCTGGAGGACGACGCTGGAGGACGGAGCCAAAGTCCAGCACTGGAGGCCGACGCTGGAGGCCGGTGCTAGAGGCCGACGCTGGGGGCCGGCACTGGAGGCCGAGCTAGAGGCCAGCATTGGAGTTCTATCTCTGGGTTTTGCTGTCACATCATTATTTTTGGAAATCGTGCAAAAGATAATACTACCCAGAGGAAACGGCCAGCCGTATCAGATGCCCCCGCCCTGAGATGGGTGAGCGCATAATCACCCGCGAAAGGGATGTTAATATCCTCTGGGCGGCCGATTTTCGTGCCATCATTTTGCTTGTCCGTGTTGTTGGGATTGGAAAGGATTCCCTCGAGCGATGAGTCACAAAAGGCGAGCGTCATCATTGTGATAAGGCCAATGCCCCCTTTTTATTCGTGGAGCTTTTCGTGTTTTTCGTTATAAAGGGAAAAATCGTCCTTATCCTCTCATCCTCCCTTTCTTACGCTACCGCTCCCTCTCGAGTCCACAAGCGTTCATTCGTCTCCCGTGTTCGTTCTATCCTTATGCTCCTTCGATTCTAGCTCAAGTTTTCCAGGTTAGTCTCCATGGCTTCATCACCTTCTTATTCCATTTCTGATTCCTGGGGGTGTTCCCCCAACCCTTCTCAAACTTCTGCTTCCTTACCAAGCCAGTGGTCTACCCCCTCCTCCAATCGCTCCTCACCGGAACAGCGGCCGATCAGTCGCCCCTTTCCCAGGAGTCATCCGACCGGCGGGCGGATTTCCGCCCGGGGCCGTCCGACGGCTGCCGGTCCTTCTAGTGTCATCAAGGAGTCCCCCGAAGGGACTGCTTCCGTTATGTCTGCTCAAAACGTAATAAATCTGAAAGCCAAATATAGCTTTCCGTCGGACCTTCGTTTGTTCTACCCTGCTCCCAATGATAGGGTAACCTCTTCCCATTCCAGAAGAGTTTCCTTGTATGAAGCCTTTTTAAGGCCGGACTTCGGTTACCTATCCATCCTTTCATCCTCAATCTTCTGGACCGATACTCTCTAACACCTTCTCAGTTAGTTCCTAACTCGATCCGAACCATTGTCGGCTTTCTGGTTCTCTGTCACCTGAAAGGCATAGAGGCCAGCATCTCCATATTCTGCAGTTTTTATACCCTCCGCAAGCATCAGGTTGGTGGTCCTTCACCCTAGTCCAATAGGATCCTCAAATTGTGCCTTCCCACCTCCGTCAAAGGGTGGAAGGACAAATTCTTTTTTGCTGATATCGACGAGGTGCGCGGAAGCTGGGGGATACCCAACATTGATGCCAATAGGGATTCGTCCATCCTTCCAAGAGATCGGATGGCATTCGGGCAGCTTCTGACTGCCGATATCTCTCGGTGCAATAAGCTTTTAGCCAAGGAAAACCTTCGTCTCGCCGGTTTTAATTCCTTTGAGTGGTGAGCATTAGATTACTCGCCTTTTTTTTCTTTTTCCCCCCTTCTCTTCTCTTTTTTTTTCTTCTAATTCATCTTCCGCCTTTATAGGGATGGCACCCTCGCTTCGCGAGCTCAGGCAGGCAGCTACTAGGAAAAGGAAGGCTACGGGGAATGAGTCCCTTGCCGAGAGAAGGGTCGTTGCCAAAATCCCCAAGAGGACCGAAGCTGGGAGAGCCGACGCGGGAAGGGCTGACGCTGAAGGGGCTGGAGTTTTGAAGCCCCTGCGCGCCAAGATTTTGAAGAAGGGCGACCTTAGAAGGGCCGACGCTGGGGAAGCTGATGCTAAATGGCACATTTGCAAGGCGGCCAGAGCCCAAGCCGATGAGCCCGCCAAGATAGATACGGTAAGGGCCGAGGCCGGAGAGAGAGTAGGGCGGAGCCAAATGGAAGGGAGATCTTCAGTTCCAGCTCCTCCTGTCATCCTGCTCGATCCTCCTGAGCAGGTTGCAAGAGCGCCGTCACCCCTGCCCGAAGCCGTGGAGACGGAGCAAGTTCCGGCAGCAATAGGGCCGACTCCCACAGCTATCCTGCCCCCCGTAGGGACAACAACCGAAGCACCTTCATCAGTCAAGGGGCCAGATGTAGCAGAGTCAGAGGCGGAATCCGCCTCTGCGGACCCCGTGCCAAGGGAAAGGAGGGGCGTCGATGCTTCCTTCCAATCACTGTTGGCTAACCACAGCCGTTGGGCCGAGCGGGCCTTAGATGAAGCATCTGTGGTGGAGGTGCAAGAGTTTCTCCGGCATCAAGGGAGAGCCACCTTCTTTCGCGAGGCGTCTGTGGCACATCTCTGGGTGAGCCTCTGCTCCATTATCGTTTTTCCTCTTTATTTCGTTTGTTTTATTTTGCTATCTACTATCGACATTCCCTTTAGGCATTGAACTCCCTGATCGCCATGAGAAATCTTTGGACCCTGAGTGATACTGCTATCGACCAAGCACGGGAGGAGATGTTATCACTCCAACCCAGGGCAGAAATGGCTTTGGAGGATACCCGGGCCACCCTAAAGAGCAAAGTCGATACCATCCGGCTGAGAGTCAAGAAGGCCGAGTATGCGCTGGAAGTTGCCCAGCGTCGGGCAGCCAATGAGCTGGATAACGCTCAGGTGGCCGAAGAAAAGCAGAGGATGGCCGAGGAGAGGCTGAAGGTGGTGGAATCGGAAATGTGCATCTTGAAGACTCGATTGGATTCTGCCTCCATTGAAATAGACACAATCAAAGAGGCCACCCGCCAGTCTGACGCCAAGGTTGTCGATTTGGAGGCGGTGGTGACTGAGGCCAAGAGGGAGGCCGTCGAGTCCGAGCAGAGAGCCCTTGAGGCGGAGAAAAGAGATGCAGAGGCCGTAGAGGCTTTCAGAAAGTCTAAAGCCTTTGATAAGAAGCTAGCCGAATCGTCTGCGTTTGCTTATAATGTCGGCTTTCAAGATTGCAAGGCCAAAATCCAAGAACTCTACGACCTGGAGGACATTGAAGGGCTGAAGCCAGATGACATCTCTGAAGACGATGACTCGGCCCCAAATAACCTTAGTAGCTCTAGTTTTTTTTTTTTTATTGCTCTAAGTCCGACTCAGGTCGGTAATTTTGTAACATTTTAGCCATCAATGAAAGTTTTAACCATCATTGCGTGCCCTTGGTTATAATCAGCTTTAGTTGTGTAAGCTGTCATGAATCACCAACCAATGGTGCTTCGTCAGATAGGTTGGGCGAAATGCGATCGTTCACCAAAACATTGTCACGAATTACCGATGCAAGAAGCCAGTTTTTAGTGCCGATGCGGGGAGCCGGTATTTGTGCCGACGCGAAGCCGGTCTTTTGTGCCGACGCGGAGCCGGTCTTTTGTGCCGATGCGGAGACGGTCTTTTGTGCCGACGCGGAGCCGGTCTTTGTTTGCCGACGTGGAGCCGATCTTTTGTGCCGACGCGGAGCCGATCTTTTGTGCCGACGCGGAGCCGGTCTTTAATTACCGGTGCGGAGCCAGTCTTTGTGCCGACACAGAGCCAGTCTTTAATTGCCGATGCAGAACCGATCTTTTGTGCCAACACGGAGCCGGTCTTTTGTGCCGACGCGGAGCCGGTCTTTAATTGTCGGTGCGGAGCCGGTCTTTTGTGCCGACGCAGAGTCGGTCTTTTGTACCGATACGGAGCCGTTCTTTAATTGCCGGTATGGAGCTGGTCTTTAATTGCCGGTGTGGAACCGGTCTTTGTGCCGACGCAGAGCCGGTCTTTTGTGCCGATGCTATGCCGGTCTTTGTGCCGACACGGACCCGGTCTTTAATTGCCGGTGTGGAACCGGTCTTTTGTCCCGACGCGGAGCCGGTCTTTTGTGCCGACGCAGAGCCGGTCTTTAATTGCCGGTGCGGAGCTGGTATTTTGTGCCGACGCGGAGCCGATCTTTTGTACCGACACGGAGCCGGTCTTTAATTTTTGGTACGGAGCCGGTCTTTAATTGCCGGTGCGGAACCGGTCTTTTGGTCCGATGCGGAGCCGTTCTTTTCTGCCGACGCTGGGACGGTCTTTTGTGCTGACGCGGAGCCGGTCTTTTGTTTTGCCGATGCGGAGCCGGTCTTTGTTTGTCGACGCGGAGCCGGTCTTTTATGCCGATGCAGAGCCGGTCTTTAATTGCTGAACATACTCATTTAAAAATAAGTGAACATTTCAAACATTCATTTATCAAATAGATTTAAATTAATAACGATAGCATCCTACTGGTAATACCGGCGTAAATTGTCGGCGTTCCAGGTGCGAGGAAGCGGTTTCCCATCTAGCTCATCAACTTTGTACGCCCCGGGGTGAAGTACCTCCTTGACACGGTATGTCCTTCCCATTTTGGTGCCAGCTTGCCCCCTCTGTTGGCTTTGATACTTCAGCTCTTCGCAGAATGAGATCTCCGGAGCGGAATGTCTTGGGTCGCACCCGAGCATTGTAGTACTTGGCCGCTCGCCGACGGAACGCTGCTATGCGAAGCTGTACTTAGTCTCGCAATTCTTCCACCAGATCTAGATTGGCTCGCAGCTGTTTTGAGTTACTTTCTTTGTGGTATAATTCCGTCCGGGGACTGGGAACTCCTATCTCCACTGGAATGACCGCTTCGGTCCCAAAGACCAGTGTTGACCCAATTGATGATTTTGATGATAACAAAACTACTTGAGTATAATTTTTGAAGGCTCTGATGATTTTGATTTAGTGTTTCAGCCTATAAGACTATTGAAAGATCAAAATCAAGAGTTACAATGTGTTCTGGATCGAATCTAATGTCTAGGTAAGAATTGCAGACATTAGAGTCGACTCCGAGAATCACAGAGCCGACTCCGGAATGGCACGGTCATTAGAGTCGACTCCGAGACATTTAGAGTCGACTCTCACAGACGAAGCAGAAAGTCAATTTTTTCTGGCTCTAACCTAGAGTCGACTCCGGGTAAGTTAGAGTCGACTCCGGAAAAGTTTCTTGTCGACCCCAGAAAAGCCAGAGACGACTCCGAAAATATCAGTTTAAAATGCCTCGAGCTAGAGCCGACTCCAGAAAAGTTAGAGTCGACTCCAACCCACCTGGAACGAAAAATGAAGTTGCCAAATCAGCTCTAACGGTAACTTTTCTATTTTTACTCATTTCTAACGGATATATTTTGATAGAAGGTACACTCCAACGGATAGTTTTATTCCAAAAGAGGTGTAAAAGAAATCTATAAAAAGGGGAGTCAAAAAAAAGAGAGAGAAAAATGGAAAATCTGATAAACAAAGAGAAAATCTGAGATAGACAAATCCCACTTCAAAAATCCGTGAGCTTGAATCTTGAAAGGAAAACCTTCTAGTTCAAATCCACTCCACTCCAAAAGGCTCAAGAGGAAAAAGTGTTCAAAATCAAAGTCTTGGAGGATTTCCCAACTTGGAGAAAGGATATTCGTTTCTTGCTTTTCAACCCTTCTCAACTGCTTCAACCACGAAGAATCGGAGCTGAGGCTTGATTCAATCCAGCAAGGAGAAGAAGAAAAGAAGAAAAGAAGAAAGATCAAAAGCCAACCTATCTACAAATCAGGCTTTTCTAAACCTTATTATTCTTAATTTGTATATTTGCTCATTGAGGAGCTTTGTATTCACACACAATACTCATCTTATTTTTGCCTAGTTCAATCTGGGGGATTGAACTAGAGGAGTAGTTTTACCTCGGGTTAAGCTTGTGTAAGCTTGGGTTAGTTGTGAGCCCGTGAAAAACAACGTGTAGGGTTTTGTGCTGGTAAGCCCGAGTAAAACCAGCTGGGTTCGTTGTGCACCCGGTAAAACAATAAGTTTGAGTTGTGAGCTTGGAAAATAACTCAGCTGTAATCTAGAGAGATTATAGTGTGGACCCAAGTGAATCTTGGGAGTGGACGTAGGTGTTGAATACACCGAACCACTATAAATTCTTTTGTGTTTGCAGTGTCTCATTGTCTCTTTATCTATCTCTATCTTACTCACTGCACTTTATAGTTATCTTGCACTTGCTCTCTTTAATCTCAAGCAAACTATTTTAAAAAGGGCTAATTTTTTAAAGAACCCAATTCACCCCCCCCCTCTTGGGTTGCCATCTGGGCCAACAATTGGTATCAGAGCAAGTGCTCTTTTAGAATTTGATCTCACGATCAAGGGCTAAAGATCCTTATGGCAACACAAAGTGGTTCATGTTTGCTGAAGGTCATTCTACGAATCGACCTCCTTTATTTAATGGAACCACTATTCATATTGGAAAGCTAGAATGAGAATATTCATTCAAGCTTCGGACTATGAATTGTGGGGAGTAATAATAAACGGACCTAGTACACCCACATACCTTATTGATGGCACTATTGTTCCTAANCGCCTTAGGGGTTTCTCGATCGGCCCGAGGGTGTCCTTATGATCGCGGGACCACCGAGAGCCTTTTGAAATTATGAAATTTTCTAAGCCAAATAGAAAGATAGAATTCAAGACTCTTCATATATTCTTTGGCTGAATATACTCACTATTGATAATACCGGTGAAGGTTATTCGCATTCCAGGTATGTGGAATTGGCCACCCATGGAGCTCCTCGATTCGATACACTCCTCGATGAAGTACTTCGATGATCTGGTATGGCTCCTCCCAATTTGGAGATAGCTTGCCCCCTTTGGTTGGCTTAAATACTTTAGCCTTTCTGAGGATTAGATTTTCAGGGCGGAATGTCTTGAGACGGACCTTGGTGTTGTAATATTTTGCTGCTCGCTGGTAAAAAATAGCCATCTTGAGTTGCACCTAGTCCCGCGTCTCATCGATGAAGTCGAGGCTGACCCTTAGTTGATGAGGATTGTTTTCTTCATTGTATGATTCCACTCGAGGTCTTAGAAGGATGATCTTCACCGGAATGACCGCTTGAGATCCAAAGATAAGACTAAAAGGAGTTTTTCCTATGGGGATCCTTGGAGTCGTATGATACGCCCATAACACACTTAGGAGTTGCTCCACCCATTTACCTTTAAACTCATCCAGCCAGGTTTTGAGTCCTTGAAGGATGGTCTGATTCATAATTTCTACTTCTCCATTGGATTGTGGATGTCTGACAGAAGTGAACCGATGGCAGATACCCAGTTCAGTGCAAAAAGTTTGAATGCAGCATTATCAAATTGGCGACCATTATCGATGAAGATAGTGTAAGGTAGCCCAAAATGACATATAGTAGACTTCCAGAAGAATGTCCTCATCTTGCTCTCGATGATTTTGGCTAATGCCTCAACCTCAACCCATTTTTTGAAGTAATCGATGGCGATAAGTAAGAACCTCCGTTGACCTAAAGCTGGAGGAAACGGTCCAAGGATATCCATTCCTTATTGAGTGAAAGGCCACGGAGCAGAGAGCGGGCTCAGTTGAGAGGCTGGCTATCATTGGACATTAGAATATCACTGACAGCTTTCGCACTTCTGGACTAGTTTAGCATCATCCTTTTACATAGTGAGCCAATAATATCCCTGACGAAGAGCCTTATATGCTAGTGATCTATCCCCCAGATGGTTTTCACACATTCCTTCATGAATTTCTCTGAGGATGTAATTGGCTTATGCAGGACCAACACATTTAAGGAGAGGATAAGAGAAGGACTTCTTATATAATTGCCCATTCAGCAATACAAACTTGGAAGCCCTTTGCTTGAGCAGCCTGGCCTCTACATGATCAGTGGGAAGAGTACCGTCAGTGAGGTAGTGTATGTAGGCATCCATCCACGTTGACTCCTGTGTGACAGGTAGAACTTCTTTCGCTGCATCAATACTTGGAGTTTCTAGATGCTCAACATATGTTCTTCCCAAGGTATTGTCCGTCGAAGTGGCTAGCCATGACAAGGTATCGGCTCTGGCATTTTCATCCCTGGAAATATAGCTAATAGTGAAATAAGCCAATGAGGAGGTCAGTGACTTGACTTTATTTAGATATCGAGACATAATGGGATCTCGAGCCTCATACTCTTCAGTAATTTATTCGGAGATGAGCTGGGAGTCGGTGAAGGCCCTGAGGTGCTTTACTTCGAACTCCTGCGCAAGTTTAATTCTAGCCAATAAGGCATTATACTCAGCTTGGTTATTTGTAGCTTTGAAAAGAAATTGGAGAGCGTACTCCAGCACTATGCCCTTCAGATTTGTAAGAATAAGATCAGCTCCACTTACTTGAGAATTTGAGGCACCGTCAACATGGAGGATCCATGTTTCCGCCGCTCCCTTACTAGCGTCTGAATATGCCATTGGAAAATCTTTAGGTTGCTCCTTAGTCCAGGTGCATTCCACCAAAAAGTCCGCCAACACTTGGGACTTCAGGGCAGATCGGGATTGAAATGAAAGATTAAATTATTCCAATTTGATTTCCCATTTAGCCAATTGACTAGAAGTGTCAGGACGAGCCAGGATAGCTCTAAGGGGTTGGTCCGTGAGCACCACGATCAGATGGGCTTGAAAGTATGGCCTAAGATGCTGAGCGAAAATGATTAGAGCAAAAATAATCTTTTCAATTCTAGAGTACATGACCTCTGCATCATGGAGTACTTTACTAGTGTAGTAGATAGGTTTTTGCGCTCCATCGGGTTCGAGGCGTATTAGAATGGAGTTGACTGCCTCCGAGGAGGCAGCAAGATAAAGAAAGAGCTTTCTCTCTCTTTTTACTTTGACAATAATGGTGGCATGGACAGAAACTCCTTCAGCTCCTCGAAGGCTTTCTGACAGCTCTCCGTCCACTCAAAGCCGTTCGCCTTGTGTAAAGCTTTAAAGAAGGGTAGGCACCTTTCAGCTAATCTCGATAGGAACCGGCTTAGAGCGGCCACTCTTTCGGTGAGCCGCTACACCTTCCTTTTATTAATTGACTGCCTCATGTCAAGAATGACTTGTATCTTCTTTGGATTTGCCTCAATCCCCCGCTAGGTCACTAAAAAGCCCAAGAATTTGTCGATAGTGACCCCAAATTCACACTTGCAAGGGTTAAGCTTCATTTGATAGCGCCAGAGGTTATTGAATGTTTCTTCTAAGTCAGCAACATGGTTAGCGATGCAGGTGCTTTTGGTTAGCATATCATCCACATATATCTTCATGTTGTGCTCAATCTGGTCTTTAAAGACCTTATTCATCAATCTCTGGTAAGTGGCCCCTGCGTTTTTCAATCCAAAGGGCATTATCTTGTAATAGTAGATACCTTTCTTGGTGATGAAAGAGGTGTTTTGTTCATCGATGCATCTTTATTTGATTGTATCCAAAGAAAGCATCCATAAAGCTGAGGAGCTTATGGCCAGATGTGGAGTCCACCAATTGTTCGATTTGCGATAGCGGAAAGCTGTCCTTAAGATATGCTTTATTAAGATCAGTGAAGTCGATGTAGATTCTTCAGCTTCCGCTCGCCTTTCAAACCATTACTACATTGACAAGCTAGTCCGGGTATTGTGCTTTCCGAATGTCACCAGCAGTAAGCAGTTTACTGACCTCCTCATCAATGGCCCTCTTTTGCTCAGGGGTGAAACTTCTTTTCTTTTGACGGATAGGTCAACACTTCGGGTCAATGTTAAGCTTATGAGAAATTACCTCCGAAGGAATGCGGACATGTCCGATGTTGACCAGGCGAAGATATCTGCGTTCGCCAGCAAGAAGGTAAGGAGTTGATTCTTCATCTCTAAGAGAAAAAGCTTACCAATCTACATAGTCTTCCCAGGATCGTCCCCTAACGGATAGGTTAGCAAGTGCTCATCTAGCTCTTCCCTTCTTTCAGATTTTCTGGAGTAGAGCAGCTCTAAGGCCAGTGGGATCACCATCTTCTGAGGGCTGGGAGCCATATAATAGCATAGTTGCACTGGATTTTGCTCCCCACGCATCTCGTCGATTCCTCCACTGGTAGGAAATCTCATGAACATGCATCTAGTGGATATCACTGCATCCAAGAGGTTCAAGCCAGGCCGACCGAGTATGGCGTTGTAAGCCAGAGGCACTCGAGCTACTAAAATCCTTATTAGGATCATGCTTTTACACAGCGATGATCCTGACGTGATCGGTAGGGTGATTTCACCCTCAACTCTCACTGAATCTCTTGTGAAACTAACCAGAGAAATTATCACCGGTTGGAGAGAGCTGGGAGATAAATTCATACAGACAAAAGCATCATAAGTGAGGATGTCAATGGAGCTTCCATTATCTAACAAATTTTTTTTTACAGAATGCTTAGCAATCATCATAGAGACGACAATGCTATCATCACTCAGATTATTTTCTCCCGCTAATTTTCCTTCAGAAAAGGGGATTACATTTTCTATTCCCTCCCCCCTCGTGGTCTTTTAGAGGGGTGAGGCCATTCCCCAGAAAAGCATGCCTACTGTCCTTTCCATCGAAGTGTTATTGATATTGGCCTGGACAAGCGGAGGCCCCATTAGCGCTGGGACGATCGGGGGTTCTCCCTTCTAGATAAACTTTTCGAGATAGCCCTTCTAGATGAGCTCTTCAATGGCACGCTTTAGATTGCAGCAGTCTTTAGTATCATGGCCGTAGTCTCTATGGAAACGGCAATAACGACTCTGGTCACGAGCGACATCCTTCTTCAGTAGGGGAGGCCATCAAAAGTAAGGCTCGCTCTCGATCTCCATGAGGATGTGAGATATGGGGACAAGGAGAGGTGTGAAGTTGCCTTCTCTGGAGGTGAAGCTTTGGTGCTGATTGTCTTACTAGCGCGGGAGCTCAGGCTTCTTAGGGGGAGGTATGCTTGGCTCCACGCAGATCGATCTCTTAGTAGACCTTCCTTCAGTATCCCTTCGAGTGAAATCAACTTTGTCGGCATGAATGTACTTCTGTGCATGACTTAGGAGCTCAACATAGGAACTGGGAGGCCTTTTGTCTAAGGAATAGGTGAAGAGGGAGGGACGAAGTCTTCGCTTCAGGGCCAAAGTGGCCACAGCATCGTCGAGGTGATAGACCTTGAAGGCCGCTGTCTTAAACCGAGCCACAAAATCCTTCAACAGTTCTCCTTCCTTCTGCTGAACGAAGAACATGCTATCCGCCACCCGAAGGATCTTCCAATAGGCATTCGAAATGTGCTAATAAAGTTTTCTTCAACTATCAGAAAGAGTCGATGTTGCATGGGAGTAGACAAGAATACCAGGCACATGCAACCTTCCGGAGGATAGCAGAGAAAGCAATACATAGGAGGGTGTCAGTCTCCCCCTAAACTTGCATGAGAGCTTTATAACTCTCTAGGTGGCTAGTGAATCTGTGGTGTCATTATAAGGATCCAGTTGAGAAAGATAAAACCTGGGAGAGACAGGTTCCTCCATAATACGACGAGTGAGGGGTGGACGAGTGTCATAGTCCACCCCTGGTTGGTTATTAAGCCTATAGCTGAGCTCCTCCAACCGTCGGTTTTGTTCTTCCAAGTGCCTTTCCATCTGGCAGTTGATGTCCTTGCTCGTTGATTCAGAAGATGAGAAGGGAGAGCAGTGGCGCTAGTGGCGGCGCGTCCACTTGGGCTCCTTCCCCTGTCGTCGTTTGAAGGATGGTCTACTTGAGCGACGGACAAAAGACTGTGACCTTTTGGAGGATTCATGGTGATGGTGCTTGAATAGAGCATGACGATGGTGATGCTCTTCCGTAGGAAGTCTTCTGTATGTAGATTGTTGACTGGCTGGGACGGCGGTCGCTAGCAGTGTGGGAGGCCCAGGTTGCTGCTGAACGATCGCCAATCATTGCTCTTGCAACTCACGAACTATCCCAACAAGAGCTTGGATTTGCTGAGTGAGGGTGGCCAGTTGTTCTTGTGGAGTGGCTAAGACCGATGGTGAGGAAAGAGCAGGAAGGTTGGCCTTCAGTTGCTCAGCACAAGGGGGATGCCTCCCAGTGTAACTGGTAGAAGCCTCCTGAGTGTGTATCACAACCATTGTTGTTTAAGAGAGGACGAGCTTGTAACTCAGAGCTATCCTTCCTTTAGTATGATCATGTCACCCCCTCTTCCTAGCGCACCAATCTGATGATGCCTGATCACCTCAAGCTGATGTCCTTGAGCGTTAGTGGATACTCCATGAATTTGGCGAGGTAGCTTTGCCTCCACGTCGAGATTTGTAAGAAGTTTTAGGGACCAGATATTTCGGCGGAAACCCTTCAATACTCAAGTTAGTGATCAAAATCACAGCCGTGAGCTTGAAGAAGCTCGAGAGAGAGTTGGAAAGACGAGAAAACTTTCTAAGTGTTTGAGTGTTCATACCTTGGCCAGGGGTCCCTTTTACCCGTTATATTGATACTTGGAGTCCATAAAACTTGCGTAGAAAGCTTGAAATCTTATGATGAGCCATGACTCCGTGAATGGAACGTCAGAATTAATGGGATTTATCCCATCTGAACTGGATGATTGGTACTTTGTGGTAGATGATGACTTTTTGGACTCATTTGATCAGAGTCATTAAAGCTTCATGATGGACGATGACTTTTGAGGCCCATCTGATCTAAGTCATTAAAGCTTCATAATGAATGATGACTTTTTAGGCCTGTGCCAGAACTAGTGGAGCTTGTCTTATTAGACACTTATAAGCCAAAGGCGGTTGGTGGGCCCCACCTAGTCAGAAATGAAAGCTCGCATGGGAAGCTGAAGCTAAGTCCGAAGGTGAGAGAAGATGAGACCATCTTAGAATAGGGGCCGCTCAGGAGTTGGGGTTTCTTGGAAACTGCGGCCCGCCCAGGAACCGGAGCTGCCTAGGACTGGAGCCACCTAATCGGGGCCGCCTGAGAACTGGAGCCACCTAGAACCGAGGCTGCCCAGGAGCTGGGGCCGCCAATAACTGGGGCTACCAACAATTGAGGCTGCCTAAGGGCTGAGACCGTCCAGGACCGGGACCACTTAGGAGTTAGGGCCATCTAATAACTGGGGCCGCCTAAGACCGGGGCCACTTAGGAGTTGGGATCGTTTGAGAACTGAGGCCGCTTACGTCCTATTGGCTCCTGTCGTCAAGTAATTCTGACCGTTAATTTACACGCGGCTCTTATTAGCCACATCAAAACTCAAAACAAACTCGGATTGGCAGAAGGATCGTGTTCTTTCCCAAAGGAGATGGACTACACTTGTAGCAGCAGTATTGCATGGTGAATGAGTATTGGCTTGGAGTCTGTTGATTTGCAAAAGCTTGGCAATTCCAGCTGTAGGTATGGACAAGATTGACTAGATGAACAACAGATCTTCTAGGAAGCAGCTTTGGAGAATGCGCAATGGAGAGATGTGGGTAACCAAGAAGGGAGGAGTTAATGGAATGCTAAGTTTCTGCTAGAGTACGTAGATGAGAAATATATATGGGGATTATTTGATTTATAATGGTGACTTAAAAGACTATTTTGTGCATGCTGCAACCCTTGTATGCATCTCTATATCTCAGGAAATAAATCAGTGGAATAACCAATTTTCTTCTCAGAAAAGGACTCGAGGTACTCTTGACACAGATGAAGATGGACAAGGGAGAGTGAAATGTTTCAATCAAATGATTATTGTGTAATCTAAAACTAGCCATCGAATTGGACTTTCCAATTTTGAGCATTAACCAATATATGCCAGCCCTAAATGTAGCTTTTTGGTTAGAGAACATGACACTTAAAAATCTTTGGCAATACAGGACAAATCTATGTGGTGATGCCATCAGTTGCCAACCAAACAAGTCCAGACGATTCAAGATGAGCTTTCCATCATTATAGAATTATATAATCTAACCCTTTGACTTTTACTCTAACCTACAAGACCAACATACTTGCGCTTCTTTTCTTTTTCTTTTTCTTTTTCTTTTTTTTTAACACTTAATCTGAGCTATACTAGTTTGGGATATGGATTTGTTGTTGTTGTAGTTGTTGCAACTCTTAACCTGAGCTATGCTAAGAGCACAATTTATAACTCAAAAGAAAACGAAATCACCAGATGGTAAAAAGAAATAACTAGAAATATGCAGGGAAAATATCAATAAACGAAAACGCATTTTAACGAGCTGGCCTATAAAATCTATCCTCTCTGGTGAGACGTCATCTTTCCCTCAAGGGAGCTTAGACTTTTTTAATTTAAAGATTGTGCAGGGGGATTAGGTTAGGGTTCTTGTCACGTTCGGTAGGGTTAAAATTACAAACTTGCAGCCCTTAAATATGGAGAACCGCAGAGATATCTTGGCTGTAAGTTGGTATCTACAGAATACATAGTTCGATGCAATGCTTATAGATTTGTTTCTTGTTTGAAAGGTATAAAGCTTCTCCTTTCTCTAGAGAGTGTTTACAAAACTTTGGTTTGAGAACTGGGAAAGAGAGAACCTTATCAAACTTCGGTGAACATGAAATCTGAACACAGGTCATTGAGTGCTGATGTCAGTATTGAACCGGGGTGTCTTAGACTCTGACATCTTCATTTAATAAATATTTTATTTTATTTTTTTGGTAAAAGAATTATATCTTTTCTAAGAGGAGATAATTGGGTCATCCCTTACCCTTTTTTTTTTTCCAAAGAACAACTTAAAACCATCATAAAACATAAGGTCAAAGAACACCTTGGATATTACTAAATATTAGGTTGTCTGTGATATAGAATGTTGCGTGGCTGCAATATATCTATGTATTAAGTTTTACAACTCCACGAATAGCAAATTTTCATGCCATAGCCTGATGGTAGAAGGGTTAAGGTCTGCCAGGAGACCTGAACAGGAAACAATATAAGTTTTAAATGTACATTTTTTGCTGAAAAACCTTGAAAAACAATTCAGTGGGTTAAACTCATGCCCAACTAAGCTTTCAAGTGGGCACACAGAGACCTGAGGACATGTTCAATTCTGCAAAAGAACCTGGACCTGAGTACTTTTGTTTCCACCGTATCATGCAAACAAGGATACTTTAACAGTGTGGCCACAAAAATTCTAACAAAGAGTTTACCAATCACCACAAGCGTAAATATTGATCAGGAAGGAAACAGGAAGGAAACGTAATATAAAGTTTTCCATCTCAAATAGAAATGATAAATGCTGCACTTCAAAAGAACAAGCAGGATAGAGCAGGAATTAGAATAATTAACTGATCCAAACCATGAAAGTATATCCACAATTTGAGTGAGCACACTTTTCTAATCACTAAACAAGAAATGCTCAGATTCATTCATTTTGATTGACAATACAAACGTCTCCACTAACAAACTCAATGGAAAAACTTTGGAAACTATAACACCTAAAAGATAAAAGTTGGTACTTCTTTTTCATCGCCCCAGCAGTGAAACACGGTCTTTCTGGATTGCTTGAGAAAGGTTCATATCAAAAAGTTCACAACGGATTGGCATCTCCATTTCATAGAAAGGGTTCTTCAAAACATAATCTGTGTACAACTCATAGATAACTTTTAGCAGACCTTCCATCTGTGGTGTGCCAGGCTCACAAACAACAAAAAATTTTGTACCTGTTATACATGGATTGAAAATTTTCAATATACAAATATGATTTAAAATTTCCATTGATAATGAAAAGAGATATAAGACTAAGAACTACATTGAAAAAGGACTATATCATGGAATTTTGAAGACATAATATTTGATTAAGGAGCATATTATGCATGGAAACATGGCATCAACATAAAAAACATATTGTCACTTTAGTCCAAAATATAGGCACATTGCTAACATGGGTCAGGTAAAAGGCAGTTTAGAAGGATCATGATTAAGGATAGAAAGGTAAGCTTCCCTTGAGTTCTATGAAAATGACTAATAGAAAATAGTTATGGTGGAAAATAGATTAAATCTAATCTCCCAGTAGGTACTAGAAAAATTAAAGGGCAGGTTCAGATATTAAACGTTCTCCAGGACCATAGCTATGGTTCTAAGAAAAAGTATGCCCGCTAGCTTTGGAGATTTACTTTTACTTGAATTTCAGAAAACTTGACATAAGGACATGAGATTGCTGATGTGCAGATGGCTAAACGGGAACATAAAATGTTTATTCGAGCAATTAGCTTTTATATAAAGACATAATTTTTTTTTAAAAAAAATACAGACTATAAAATCAAGCATGAGGAGCCGGGAGGGTCACAGGTATGTGAGGCACTTATTCTCCTTCACACTCCATAGGATGGCTGATGCACTGTTAACAGAAGATACAGCAGAGCAATATGAACAGAATTCTGCAGATACTAAGCTCACCGTAACTCAGCTTCCAGATTGCAACAGAAGAAAAGCATAGATGAAAACCCGCTCCCACCATACCTTACTGTTGACAAGTTTGATCATATCCAAAGCATGTCATAATAATATTCTGGGACTTTGGCTGGTCTAATCATTGATACATCAGCATAGCAAATTGTGAACATGGATTGTAGAATACGTTCACCACACACCTTGGCATGCCACTGTCCTCCATAAAATTATTACCTTAGGTGGCTCTCTATAGGGAAAGGTCGTGATATGCACAATGCAGTAGGAGAAAAAACCATCATGACAAACACTCTAGGCTTTACTTTTCCTCAATTGATGTTGATTTACAGAACAAGAGTAGTTCTCAACAACATCAAACAGCATTTAGGGTTGCTTGCAACATCATGCTCGTTGAAATGAAAGAGGTTTTTCATCAAATTTAGGTTATGGAAACCATGTAATTAAACAATATTTAAGAAGCCACAATCTCTTTAAAATCTTCTACTTTGTATGCTGAGGAACTTACTGTATTTCTAGGTCTAAGATGTGTGTGATAATGAAAGAAAGAATCTGTCGAAGAAATCAAATAAAGTATAGGAGGAACAACTGCAAGAGATATAACTCTAGATTGGCTAGAGATATCAGCTGAAACTAAGAGCAGTAACAACAATTCAAATGCCAAAGTTGCAGTGCTGTCAAGTAGAAGTCATGGTATCATGCAGCAACCTCCAGGATTCTACTGGTAACCTAATAGGTGTAGTTAAAACACAACTTGGACATAATAAATAATATCATGAATTTAATTACCTCCTCCACAACTCTCTCTCTCTCTCTCTCTCTCTCTCTCTCTCTCTCTCTCATCATTCACTATAAGGACAGGAGCTTAGAATTCTTCCTTGACTCAATGTTGAACATCAAATTTTTCACAGATACATCCATCAGTTTCTACTCACCACCACACAGCTGGCTTATGACATTTTCCTTTTCTTTCATGCAGTTCATCTATTGCTGCAATTTGGCCTGTAATTTGGCACTGTAATTTCCTCAATTCATCAACCTTTGATCAATAACCTCCATTATGAACACCACCTTGTAAATGGCCTACCATAATTTAATTTCCCTTTCTTGGTGTTGTTTGGCTTACTGCAATATCTCATTCAAAAAGGTGCTTGACTAAATCTAAGAGATGAATAGAGACAGACACATAAACATGTCGATTCTATAATTCATTAATCAGTGTTTGCCATAACCAATGAAATCAATAATTCATGTTATTTCCCACTTAATCATTAATCACACTTTGAAACCTATCTCTTTTTCAAGACCAAGTCCTCCTTTTCTTCAAATAAACCCCTCAAGTGCAAGACATTCGAATGATGGAATTTGCTTAAAGACCTTAAACTTTCTCCCATAGTCTTCTCCGCATCATAATCTACTAACCCCGCTTTTTGAACCAAATGGGTCACTAAAATTGATGAGTCCTAGCAAACCTATCAAAGTGAAAAGCCAAGCCAAACGGGTCAAATAAACTTCAGAATTTCCAAGCCCTCTCTTGAGCATTTAGCTCACAAATCATATCAAATTGCATACCAAGCTATACTAGCTATTCAAATTCATGGTTTCCAATTTTTCTCCCAAACATTAAGCCTTAGATTTCATGAAAAAAATTAAAACCAAATTTACTGGTGTGTGTTGGTTTCTTCTCATATTACAACCTCAACAATCTAATTAAACTGGAAGCGAATCATACAGATACGTCGAGTTGATACCAGTGAGGGATTGGAAGCAGTGGAGATCAAAGGTGTCGGCCTGGAGGAGCTCCATCCCGTTGCATCCCACAGTGGGCGATAGCTGTTGCGAGATCGCATGCATCGAGTGCCACAAGCTCGCCAGCCTCAAGCTATCGTTCGTGTCCATCCGCCCCGCCGATCCATAATCCTTCCAGAACCCAAAAAATCAATTTAAAAAGCCCAATTTTTTCGCTCAAAATTTATGGAATCATCAATTTTTTACAAAAAGAAAGCGAAACTCTGAGAAGTGCTTTATTAAAAAAAAAAAAAAATTTGGTGGGATTAGGGTTGTAGTTTACCTTGTAGAATATGAGACCGCCGGATTTGTTAATGATGAAGAGACTGTAGATCGCCGCCATTGCGAAGTCGAGATCGAAATTTTCTTGTCAATTTGACGATAAAAATTTTCTTCTGGATCGAGAAAAAAAAAAAAAAAAAGCAAGAGAGGAAAAAGCCTTCACTCCGGTTCCTAACTTCACCCGACCGCACGACGCACGAAATTTACAGCTACCAATTAGAATTCTCCGATCTACGAGCACGCAAGATCTGCCGTCCGTGCGTTCGGACCGTGGATCAACAAACGGCCGGTTCGGTGCAGATCATTTTGTATTTTGACTTACAAAATGTGGAAGATTTGATAGAAACAAAAAATAAAAAAAAAGCCACCACCCAGACCAAGGTGAAAAAATTAAATGGTCGAGAACGAAGTAAATCTCTATGGCTTGACAATTGAACGGGGAGTTTGAAGCTTAGAAACTTCATTTAGGATTTGCGATCATGTCAAAAGACATCTTAGTTCCTCATGTGGATGTGATAAGGGATGATGGAGAAGATTTTTATGGCAGGCACTTACATATAAAGGTATTCTCTTATATTATTTTGCTTTAGAAGGACAATCGGTAATGGACCATAGTGTACCCTTACGCATTCAAGATAAGATCACACACTATTTAAGGTCTCCTCATCTTCTAAATCTTTACGAAAAACTGGCCTTTCATAGATACAAAGGTCGGAACCTTGCTGAGTTAAACCGATCATATTCATTGGTTCAACAACTTGGTTTTTAAGGCAAAAAGGTGAGTTAACTCACATGGATAGTATGTCATACCTCCACCATGCCTACATTTGATTTTAAAAAAAGGGCAACACTAAGGGCGAAAAACTCAGTAAATTTAGGAAGGTGGGGAGCTTAATCAAGTAATAAAGGGAAGACAACAAAATTTTAAACGGGTTCTAAATTTCTTTCCTTGTTAGATTAAAAAAGAAAGGAATTAAGTCATTTGATCAACCTTTCATTGTGGAGGAAGACTAGAGCCTCCTAAGGAATCAGGAATCCCATAGAATCTCATTATTTTATAAGCCACAAATATTGATAAAGATTTGGAGGTAACCAAAGATTTGATAAAAAAAAGCAAAGGAAAAGTTTTTATGCATCGGGTGCATGCGGTGCAGCTCTTGTGCACCACGCTTGGTAATTTGTGCATGCATATCAAAGATAAAAATAATTTTTTTATCTTTAGCATGCATATATGCATATGCCACACCTTAATCGTTGGTGCAGCAAGACTTTTTCAAAGAAAAAGTGATCCAAAGTTTCATTGGGCCCAGTCTCAAGTGAATCAAGTTCGAAATCTAAATTTCAAAACGAATTAAGTATCAGAAGGTTGAACCCTCATCACAGGCTTTTGACTGAAGCCCATCAAGTCAAGGCCCAAGCCTTCAAATCCTTAAGGCACGACCCTAGAAAGAAGGCATAGGAGTATAGGACAGGGAAAAGACTTTGTACATCGCCCCCGGTGCAGCAAAGCCTACGTGGGCTGCATCGCCTCTTCTGATTGGTCCATATGGCTCCTACGTGGATGATCTGCCAGGCGGTATGGCTTTACTTTGATGTTACGTTCTAAACGTGACGGTCATTTAAAGCAGTTCGCTTTTTTTAAAAATTAGCGTACGAACGAAAATGCCCTTTTCCTTCATCCTAGCGCCATTTTACGTTGATTTTCATCTATGCAAGAAGAACTCTCTTTCTTCCTCGGTCGAAAGAAAATATTTCAGCTTCGAGGCTGGAAAACCTGGCTACTGGAGTCTACTGGAGTCTTCAAATATAAAAGTTTATCCAATAAGTTTTTCCTTGCCAAAACCTCACGTAGACGTTCGCTTCTCTCTCTGAATTCGGCCAGGTTTGTAAGATGGGGCCTCAACTGCCTTCGTTATCTCTTCGTCAATTGCTTTTAAAAGGCTCCTTTTTTCCTTCATCTGCTTGGGAATGCTAGTCATGTTTCTCGAAACTCCATTTGATCTTCGAAAGTAATGACAGGAAAATAGAGAGAATCCCTGCGACACCCTACTTTAAATTCGACCGAAAATCCTTCGCGACACCCCAGTGGAAAGTTCACGACACCCTAGCTTTAAGGCGACGACACCCATCGTTAGAACTGACCACGGAGAGAATCCCCGCAACAGCCCAGGAGGATTGGATTTCGACCGAAAATCCTTCGCGACACTCCAGTGGAAACCTCACGACACCCTAGCTTTAAGGCGACGACACCCATCCTTTAAACTGACCATGGAGAGAATCCCCGCAACACCCCAGGAGGATTGGATTTCAGCCAAAAATCCTTCCTACGTCCTCGCTCTGAGAGTCCGGTCGACAGGAAATATTTCAGCTTCGAGGCTGAAAAACATGGCTACTAGAGTCTACTGGAGTCTTCAAATATAAAAGTTTATCCAATGAGTTTTTCCTTGCCAAAACCTCACGTAGACGTTCGCTTCTCTCTCTGAATTCGGCCAGGTCTGTAAGATGGGCCTCAGCTGCCTTCGTTATCTCTTCGTCAATTGCTTTTAAAAGGCTCCTTTTTTCCTCCATCTGCTTGGGAATGCTAGTCATGTTTCTCGAGACTCCCATTTGATCTTCGAAAGTAATGATAGGAAAACAGAGAGAATCCCCGCGATACCATACTTCAAATTCGGCCGAAAATCCTTCGTGATACCCTAGTGGAAAGTTCACGACACCCTAGCTTTAAGGCGACGACACCTGTCGTTAGAACTGACCATGGAGAGAATCCCCATGACACCCTAGTTCTAATTCGGCCAAAAATCATTCGCACCCCCAGTTGAAATCTCACGACACCCTAGCTCTAAGGAGACGATACCCGTGCTTAAAACTAACCACGGAGATAATCCCAGCGACACCCTAGTTCTAATTCGGCCGTAAATCCTTTGCGACACCCCAGTTGAAATCTCACGATACCCTAGCTTTAGGACGACGACACCCGTGCTTACAAATGGCCACATAGAGAGTCCCCGGCGACACCCTAGTCGAATTCGGTCGTAAATCCTTCGCGACACCCCAATCGAAATATCACGACACCCTAGCTTTAGGGCAATGACACCCGTACTTAAAACTGACCACGGAGAGAATCCCCGCGACACCCTATGGAATTCGGCCAAAAATCATTCGCGACACCCCAGTTGAAATCTCACGACACCCTAGCTCTAAGGAGACGACACCCGTGCTTAAAACTGACCACGGAGATAATCCCAGCGATACCCTAGTTCGAATTCGGCCGTAAATCCTTCGCGACACCCCAGTTGAAATCCCACGACACCCTAGCTTTAGGGCGACGACACCCGTGCTTACAAATGACCACATAGAGAGTCTTCGGCGACACCCTAGTCAAATTTGGCCGTAAATCCTTTGCGACACCCCAGTTGAAATCTCACGACACCCTAGCTTTAAGACGACGACACCCATGCTTGAACAAGACAGGAATTTGATGTCACCCTAGTACTAATTCGACGACACCCTAGTAACTCAGCCATGCCATCTTTTCGAGAAAAGTTGCAAAATGGGCAGTTCCTATGGGTTTGGGGTCACTGTGATGTGATCGTGGCGATCCGGGTGTCCTTTCGTATTTCTCTGAGGTCGGCATAAACCCTAGAAAAAGCACTCATTCGTCTGTTGCTCGAGAAGCCATCCTTTTGCTCAAGAAGCCATCCTTCGTCTCTTGCTCGAGAAGCCACTGGTCTCCTTTTCCCTCCTAAATTTGTACCATAGTTCATTCTTCCGTATACTTCATTCATGGAGATGAGTGCTTTCGTTTGTGGACGAAGACCGCGAACAAAGAAGAAGCAGACGGAGAAAATGGCGGAACAATGCAAGGACATGGTTCTTCGTTCGAATGAGGATGCGGCTCCTTCAGGTATGTTTATCACTATGTTAAAATATTATGACATCCTCTCTTAAAATTTCATGACAAGTATGTCTTCTGTCTTACCCCCTGTTTCAGTTGACAATAAAATTGTTCCAGTCCCCCCAGTGAAGGCTTCCCAGCTGTTTAAGAATAGCTGCAGGCCGGCCGTATACGTTCAGAAGGTTTGGAGGATGGGGTTCTCTAGACGGCATACAAAACTTATTCGAAGGACCCCATTTGGTGCCTTCGTCGACATGCAGACGTTCACAGTCGACGGGCGACTGCTAGCAGACATCATAAGATGTCACAATGGAGGCGACGAGTTCATTTTTGCGGAAAGCCAGTTCTATTCAGTGCCGACGAAGTCGCACTCATTCTGGGACTTCCAGCTCATGGGAAGAAGATCGACACGTCCAGCCAAATGTTCAACGGAAGGTTGTTCAGACGGTTTGGCCAGGGTTTAGATCTTCGCCAAGAAGGTTTGGAGAAGTTGATATTTCAACTCCGATCATCTAAAGTACAGGAGGATGTCGAGGACACCGTCCGACTTTGGATCGCATACATGTTGGCCATGTTTTTGGCTCCAAAGTCTAATCAGAGATGTCCACGGTATCTCATCCAGCACTTGGATGACTTAAGTCAACTGGATAGCATCGACTGGGCTTCGGCACTGAAGGAGTTGATTGTTCTGGCTCTCCCAGAAATAGCTGCTTGCTTGCGTTCCGAGGAGCCGGTGCACTCAAAGAATGCAAAAAAAGTTAGGAGGCAGCCTACCCTGTTCGGATGCTCGGCAGCACTGGTGGTAAGGATTATTGAGACACATAATTAGTGTTCTTAGTAAATTTTTTTTGTAATATTACATTATTTAATATCCAAAAAAATATCATGTTCAGGCGTGGTTCCTCGAGCATACATCAATGCGAGAACCAGCATACCCTGATAAACTGCCCCGGCTGTTGAAGTGGTATGACCACCAAATGAAGATCCAATCGGTTCGGGTTGCCGACTTGCAGCCTCAGACTTGGTAAGCTAGTACATTGCTCCATTGCTCTGACCATATTTTTCAACTTAATGCGTCAATATGTTCACTTAATATTAATTTGTTATCATCTTGCGTTGCAGATGGAGGGAGCTACTGTACCATTGCCAGAAGAGCGCTGGCTTCTCACTCAGCAGAATGTAGCATCCCCTCAACCAACAGATACCTGCGCCCCTCAACCAACGGATAGCTGCGCAGGATGTGCCGAGTTGAGGACTGAATTGGAGTGCGTTAAGGATCAACTCGACGATGTCAGGCACAGGCTGTCCATTGCTGAGAGCCTCCTCAGTTCACTGGTCAGAAAGGAAAGTAATGCAATAAATGAGGAGGACAAGGGAGACGAAAAAAACAGAGAAGGTGCATTCCCTGGAGTTGGTCCTCCGCGAGCCTGGTAATGGAAATAGTGAGGAGAAGAAGATGGAGGAGGACCATTCATCCGAGTATCCAATTGAGACAGGGAATGCAAAAGCAGAGGAGAAGAGATTGGAGGGGGATTCATTGGCTGATAAAACAGAGCATGGGAATGAAAATAAAGATGAGTCCATATCCGATAATAAACTTGGCACCCCTGCGCCAAAGGATGATAATATGGACATAGAAATAATTGGAGTGCCTTCGCTTGTTAGGAGGGTTAAAAAAGAGCCGAGGAAGCGTAAGGCATCCACGGTCGTCGAGAATGTTATGAGACAACCCGTCCTAAAAAGTCGGCGAAGACAGTGGGCACGTCAAAGCCCAACACAACGGTCGAAGATGACCAAATTATTATTCAAAATTTTTTGAGCGAGCGACTAACCGACGAGATCGTCTACACAAATATGTTTTCTGGCGTTGTAACAAGAAAAAATCTTCAAGATCTCATTAACAATGAAATGATAATAGATGATGTAAGTATATCAAGAAACATGTTCTAGTTGTTGATTTTAGAATTATATTAATCGGTTTACATTGCATTGGCAGATAATTGATTCCGGCCAGGAGTTTCTGATGCGCAACTGGACAGAGCATCCTGACCGATACCATAAGTGCATATTTGCATCAGTTTTCGTATCTGCTCTGTGTCTGACTTCCTCATCACCTGCTCATGAACTTGCTGGAACATCAGGGGCCGCGATATTTGACAATGTATCGGATGAAGATAAGGCCCAATTCGGTTTCTGTTCACCATAATAAACTCTGATAACTCGCACTGGCATTTGGTTGCTGTCGACATGGAAAGAAAGGTGTTCATGCACCTGAATTCAATGAAACGCAACCCGAAGTACAAGGCCAATGCAAGGAAATGGCATACAATTCTAGGCCACATATTCCATATCTACTGCGATAAGAAGGAAGCGATGACTTGGCCGATGGAAGATATTTCGGATTGCCCAAGCCAACCGACCGGATCGCTGGATTGCGGCCTATACTGTCTGAGATACATGGAATGTCTTGCTCGACGGGACAATCCTGATATGAAGATGGATTTCACGGATGAGGAAGTCAGAGATTACCGGCGACACTTAGCTGCGACGATATTGAGAGAGGGCTTGAACAAGAAGATTAGCGACATTGTAGAAAATGTTCTTAATTTTTTTATTCTTCTTTGTATGAAAATTGAATGTAATTTATTCATGTTAACACTGATTAATATTTAATGCAAATGCACAAGAATCATCGTTGCGAGCAGGGGTGTCCTTGATGTACTCATATGTTTGCTTCGTATGTTTTCGCCTTCCGGGTGTCACCGCGCAAGAGCTAGGGTGTCGTTAGCCAAGAGCTGGGGTGTCGTCGCGCTAAAATCTTCGGTGTCGGTTCGCGAGTACTGGATGTCGTAGGTTTCCGCCTTTCGGGTCTCGCCGCGCAAGAGGTAGGGTGTTAGCCAAGAGCTGGGGTATCGTCGTGCTAAAATCTTTGGTGTCAGTTCGCGAGTACTGGGATGTCGTAGGTTTCGCCTTTCGGGTGTCACCGCGCAAGAGCTAGGGTGTCGTTATCCAAGAGCTGGGTGTCGTCGCGCTAAAATCTTCGATGTCGGTTCGCGAGTACTGGGATGTTGTAGGTTTCCGCCTTTCGGGTGTCGCCGCGCAAGAGCTAGGTGTCGTTATCCAATAGCTGGGGTGTCATCGCGCTAAAATCTTCGGTGTTGGTTTGCGACTACTGGAATGTCGTAGGTTCTGCCTTTCGGGTGTCGCCGCGCAAGAGCTAGGGTGTCGTTAGCCAAGAGCTGGGGTGTCGTCGCGCTAAAATCTTTGGTGTCAGTTCGCGAGTACTGGGATGTCATAGGTTTCTGCCTTTCGGTGTCGCCGTGCAAGAGCTAGGGTATCGTTATCCAAGAGCTGGGGTGTCATTGCGCTAAAATCTTCGGTGTCGGTTCGTGACTACTGGGATGTCGTAGATTTCCGCCTTTTGGGTGTCGCTGCACAAGAGCTAGGGTGTCGTTAGCCAAGAGCTGGGGTGTCGTCACGCTAAAATCTTTGGTGTTGGTTCGCGAGTAGGTTTCTGCCTTTCGGGTGTCGCCGCGCAAGAGCTAGGGTGTCGTTATCCAAGAGCTGGGGTGTCGTCGTGCTAAAATCTTCGGTGTCGGTTCGCGACTACTGGGATGTCGTAGGTTTCCGCCTTTCGGGTGTCGTCGCGCAAGAGCTAGGGTGTCATTAGCCAAGAGCTGGGATGTTGTCGTGCTAAAATCTTTGTTGTCGGTTCGCGAGTACTGGGATGTCATAGGTTTCTCCTTTCGGGTGTCATCGCGCAAGAGCTAGGGTGTCGTTAGCCAAGAGCTGGGGTGTTGTAGCGCTAAAATCTTCGGTGTCGGTTCGCGAGTACTGGGATGTCATAGGTTTCACCTTTCGGTGTCGCATGCAAGAGCTAGGGTGTCGTTAGCCAATAGCTGGGGTGTCGTCGCGCTAAAATCTTCGGTGTCGGTTCGCGAGTACTGGGATGTCGTAGGTTTCCGTCTTTCGGGTGTCATCGCGCAAGAGCTAGGGTGTCGTTAGCCAAGAGCTGGGGTATCGTCGCGCTAAAATCTTCGGTGTCGGTTCGCGAGTACTGGGATGTCGTAGGTTTCCGCCTTTCGGGTTTCGCCGCGCAAGAGCTCGGGAGTCATTAGCCAAGAGCTGGGGTGTCGTCGTGCTAAAAGCACTTCATTTTACTGAAATAGACACCCTATTTTGAAAGCACTTCATTTGCGACCAAGCCACCCTAATTCAAAAGTTACGACACCCGTGTTTTATATATGCTCTTGTGTAAGTTGACTCAATACATAAGCATCAAATTCGTCCATCAAAGTTTCGGACGGCGGAACAATTCTCTCCAGGTCCTCTTCAGTATTAATAGACTGCAAACAAGTCTGCCTGATGCTTGAAGCAGCTCTTTCCTTGACCTGATTTTTCCTTGATCTTTTTGACTTCTTCTCGACTCCACTCTTTAATCTGTTCTCTCTCGGGCGACCTTTCGTCCTAATTTGTTCAGGATCTTGAATTACAAGCTCTGTACGTGGTTTAGCTGCGCAGTTGGCATCCACGGCAATTTTGAATATAGGTGTTAGACCATCCATCACTACATTAAATGCATCTTCAGACATGGAGGCTATCTCTGCGAGCTTCGTCATCCGATGACTCAGCAAACTATATCTACAATCATTAACATAATATTAACGATAACAAATATTAAGACATTTCAATTAAAAAATTGTCACTGCGTACCGTGAGTTTCGTGTGCTTTTATCATAACCCTCAGTATTGCAGTCGAATTCGTCGAATTGGTATTTCATGTCCTTGCACCATCTCTTCAAGAAGTATTTATCTGGTAAACGAAATACGTCACTTTGGACATCCCTCAATATTTCTATCGTATGACACGATATAATCTTTGATCATCTCCTTGCCAATTCCATCGACTTCAATCCTTTCATACGACTTTACGGAATATAAACACGTGTTGCCAGCTTCCTTGATCAATTTTGTATTTGATGCAGCCATTTCAAGGATCTCATTCTGAAATTTTTTGAAAATGCTCCTTGTATACCTTCCTGCAGCTTGTCTCTCAAAAGGTGATGATGTCTTTAGGAAAGCAATCGTTTGCAAAGTCCTATTATCTTCCTCATTTTCGGCCTCGTATCTTTTTTCCAAGGCATCTTCGTACTTACTTATGAACTCCGTTAGTGTTGTCTTCGAATTTATAAACCCATCGAAGAAGTGATTAATGCCCTCGCTCCTTTGTGAAGATGACATCCCTGTTAAAATTTTGTCAACAAAAAAAAAAGCGTTTAACGCGAACATGAACCAAAGACAATGACATACAAACCTGCGAAGAATGTATCCTTTAGGTAAACTGGGACCCATTTTTCCCGACATTCGTAAAGGACATTGAACCAATCTATAGACTTGCATTCTTTATATTTCTCCATAACATGTGCCCACCTTTCCTCGAATGACTTATGGTCAATGAATCATATATTGCCTCATCGAAATCAACCATAAACTTGGGATTTGCCGTGCAAATGTGGCCAATCTTTTCCGGTATCTTCTTCAATATATGCCAAAGACAAAATCGATGTCGTGTGTTAGGAAAAACTTCTTTGACAGCAGCCTCGATTGCCTTATCTTGATCAGTAATCATGGCAATAGGTGCTTGACCACCATTTGCATCCAGCCAAGTCTTAAAAACCCATTTATATGTCTCAGTACTCTCATCAGACAACAATGCGCATCCAAGCAAGGTTGACTGTCCATGATGGTTCACCCCAACAATGGACAAAAAGGCATTTGATATCTGTTTGTCAAGTAAGTTGAGTCAAAGCTTAGAACATCACCGAAGTATGTGCATGCCAATCTTGACCTTGGATGAATCCAGAAGACAGACCTCAGATGACCATTATCATTGAGGTCTAAGGAGTAGAAGAAATTGGGATTTCTGAGTTGCATTTCGGCAAAATGAATTACCATCGACTGAGCATCTCCTTCTTTCAGCTTAGACTGACGTTCGCGACAAATGAAGTTACGAGCATCCTTCTCGGTGAAATCCAATTGTCCTCTGCCCCCTTTTCTCCTTGCTATGGCAGAGTATATCTGAGTCGTCGGAACATTCACGGCATGTAAATTGCTGATCTCTGCCTTCTCTGGTGTGCTGATCCTCCTATGCGACCGTAGATAACCAGCTGATGTTATGGACAGCCCATGGTTATGTTCTAGAGAAACCTCATCCAAAATCCACTTACCACTTGTAGCATTCAGTCTTGCTTTTATGGATGCCATACAACCAACTTTCCCAGTATCCCTATGATTCATACTCTTCTCTGATTTTCTGGATTTTCCTTGCCTCCAACACGCCAGGTGCTTGAAGCAAAGTTGTTTTTTGTTGTTGGCCCTGCTACACACTGTTGTGATTCCAAAGCCAACTCGTTTCGCGTATCCATTGTAGAACGTATATACATCATCGGCTGAATTGAATTCCATCCCAGTTTGAGGAACTACAATATCATCCACTGCATTTGGAGCGACGGGTGAAGCTGCACGGCCGGGAGTGTTATCGATTTCTTTCCGATCTACATTTCAGCATCAACTGTGAAAATATAGGCACGCAGTCATGAACAATGATATCCATAGATTTAGTTGTCAATATATGCTGACAAAGGATTAGGATTTAGGACACGAAGGTTAAAACAATACGACACCCCAGTTATCATCTTACGACACCCTAGCTTTAAGGCGACGACACCCGTGGGTTCACTGTTAATGCACGGTGTCGTCGCCTTAAAGCTAGGGTGTCGCTTTCAACGGGGGTGTCTCGAAGGAGTTTCGGCCGAAATCCAGGGGTCGGGGGATTCTCCGTCAGTTCTAAGCACGGGTGTCGTCGCCTTAAAGCTAGGGTGTCGTGAGCTTTCAACAGGGGTGTCTCGAAGGAGTTTCGGCCGAAATCCAATTCTCCTGGGGTGTCGCGGGGATTCTCTCCGTGGTCAGTTCTAAGCACGGGTGTCGTAGCATTGATGCTAGGGTGTCGTGAGGTTTCAAGTGGGGTGTCGCGAAGGAGTTTCGGCCGAAATCCAAATCATCCTTGGGTGTCGTGAATTTTCTCTTGGGACGACGTAAAACTTACTACGGTTATTTGGCTTCCCGAAACTCTCTTCTGTTCCCCATCCCTCGAAACTCAACGAGGGGGGGGGGGCACCGATTCGATTCCTGTGAACCGCCACTGAGATGGTGGCGCGTGGCAATCGAAACACCCGCCAGGAGTACCTTAAATATGGATGGGGGAATGCCATCGTTAATCACCTTTTCAGCTGATCTTCCAAACTTTTTTGATACTGAGATGGCTTCTAGAGGCGAGGGGCGATCTACTGGCACCCATGGGAGCCGCCGCACAACGGTCACCGTCGATGCGGAGGTCTTTGCGAGTCGCTCGCAATCAGCGAGCGACTCAACAGGGCGGCCGAGCAATACATGGCCGTTTCAATGAAAGATCGAGGTCCTGCTTCGGGCCAACAGCCGGCTGGAGTCGCAAGTAGAGTCCCTCCAGCGCCAGATCGCCGAGGCAGCGACCGAAGCAGATGACAAGCCCCAGTGAGGGCTCATGTACTTTTTTTTTTCTTTTGTGATGAATAAAAATAAATTTTAGTAACTTGGGTGTCGCGGGCTTCCGCCGTCAGTTCTAAGGGGTGTCGTCATTTAAAGCTAGGGTGTCGTGAGCTTTCAACGGGGTGTCTCGAAGGAGTTTCGGCCGAAATCCAATTCTCCCTGGGTGTCGCGGGGATTCTCCGCGCGGTCAGTTCTAAGCACGGGTGTCGTAGCATTGGTGCTAGGGTGTCATTAGATTTCAACTGGGGTGTCACGAAGGAGTTTCGGCCGAATTCGACAAGGGGTGTCGCGGGTTCTCTCCGTGATCAGTTCTAAGCACGGGTGTCGTCGCCTTAAAGCTAGGGTGTCGTGAGCTTTCAACAGGGGTGTCTCGAAGGAGTTTCGGCCGAAATCCAATTCTCCCTGGGGTGTCGCGGGGATTCTCCGTGCGGTCAGTTCTAAGCACGGGTGTCGTAGCATTGGTGCTAGGGTGTCATGAGATTTCAACTGGGGTGTCGCGAAGGAGTTTCGGCTGAATTCGACAAGGGTGTCGCGGGTATTCTCACCGTGATCAGTTCTAAGCACGGGTGTCGTCGCCTTAAAGCTAGGGTGTCGTGAGCTTTCAACAGGGGTGTCTCGAAGGAGTTTCGGCCGAAATCCAATTCTCCTGGGGTGTCGCGGGGATTCTCCGCGCGGTCAGTTCTAAGCACGGGTGTCGTAGCATTGGTGCTAGGGTGTCATGAGATTTCAACTGGGGTGTCGAAGGAGTTTCGGCCGAATTCGACAAGGGGTGTCGCGGGGGTTCTCTCCGTGATCAGTTCTAAGCACGGGTGTCGTCGCCTTAAAGCTAGGGTGTCGTGAGCTTTCAACAGGGGTGTCTCGAAGGAGTTTCGGCCGAAATCCAATTCTCCTGGGGTGTCGCGGGGATTCTCTCCGTGGTCAGTTCTAAGCACGGGTGTCGTAGCATTGATGCTAGGGTGTCGTGAGGTTTCAAGTGGGGTGTCGCGAAGGAGTTTCGGCCGAAATCCAAATCATCCTTGGGTGTCGTGAGGTTTTCTCTTGGGACGACGTAAAACTTACTACGGTAACCGGGTATTTGGCTTCCCGAAACTCTCTTCTGTTCCCATCCCTCGAAACTCAACGAGGGGGGGGGCGCACCGATTCGATTCCTGTGAACCGCCCACTGAGATGGTGGCGCGTGGCAATCGAAACACCCGCCAGGAGTACCTTAAATATGGATGGGGGAATGCCATCGTTAATCACCTTTTCAGCTGATCTTCCAAACTTTTTTGATACTGAGATGGCTTCTAGAGGCGAGGGGCGATCTACTGGCACCCATGGGAGCCGCCGCACAACGGTCACCATCGATGCGGAGGTCTTTGCGGTCGCTCGCAATCAGCGAGCGACTCAACAGGCGGCCGAGCAATACATGGCCGTTTCAATGAGAAGATCGAGGTCCTGCTTCGGGCCAACAGCCGGCTGGAGTCGCAAGTAGAGTCCCTCCAGCGCCAGATCGCCGAGGCAGCGACCGAAGCAGATGACAAGCCCCAGTGAGGGCTCATGTACTTTTTTCTTTTCTTTTTGATGAATAAAAATAAATTTTAGTAACTTGGGTGTCGCGGGCCTTCTCGCCGTGGTCAGTTATAAGCACGGGTGTCGTCAGATGAGAGCTAGGGTGTCGTGAATTTCAACTGGGGTGTCGCGAACGACGACAGCACCGACTCAGGCTGTTAACGACACCCCAGTTCTCATCTTACGACACCCTAGCTTTTAGGCGACGACACCGATGACGTGACTGTTAAAGCGGGGTGTCGCGGGGATTGTTCTCCATACGGGGTGTCGCGGGCCTGCTCTCCAGCGTCGTTTATAAGCACGACACACCCTTTATAGCATTTAAAGACACCCCATAGAACAAGCTACGACACCCCGAAAGCAACATACGAAGATCGCAAAGGTTATAAGCATGGGTGTCGTAGCGTTGTAACTACGGTGTCGCGAGGCTTTTCTCCAGCATTCGTTTGGAGCACGGGTGTCCTAGGCTTGTAACTACGGTGTCTTAACAGTATATCAGGGGTGTCATAGCTTTAACGACGACACTAGAGCTATATGGACAGGAAATAACGGGGAATATAGGCCGAACCACTCTGACGACACCCCAGTTCATGAGGTATAACATCCTAGTTAAAAGAGTATGACATTCGTGCTTACAAAACAGTAAACTCTAAACAGTTATGACTCCCAGAATGTCATAACTATTTTGTTCTAAGGAAGTTACCCGCGCATTAAACGGTTTGGTCACGCATTAACTAACTCTAACCAGAAAAAACGGTTGGTGTAATAAAGGAGCTTTAGAAAGAAGTGGGAAGAAAGACTTTTTACTTTGTGCTGCGGATGACATTTCCTCCAGAAGTTTTTGTACAAAGACTCCAGTAGCCAGGTTTTCCAGCCTCGAAGCTGAAATATTTTCTTTCGACCGGGGAAGAAAGAGAGTTCTTCTTGCACAGATGAAATCAACGTAAAATGGCGCTAGGATGGAGGGAAAGGGCATTTTCGTCCGCACGCTAATTTTAAAAAAAAGCGAACTGCTTTAAATGGCCGTCACGTTCAGAACGTAACATCAAAGCAGAGCCATACCGCCCGGCAGGTCATCCACGTAGGAGCCACGTGGACCAATCAGAAGAGGCGGTGCAGCCCACGTAGGCCTTGCTGCACCGGGGGCGGTGTACAAAGTCTTTTCCATAGGATAGAAGAAGGTATCACTTGTTCAGGGGTATACATGGGCATTGGGCCATGCTCGGCATGGCCCGGCCCAGGCCCTCTGGGCCAGTAAATAAACGGGTTGTATTTGGCATAGCCTATTATTAAACAAGCCATGCTGGGCATGACCCGTTAAAATTAAAATCGCACTCGACACGGCCTATATCCCATTTTGGGATGTGTAATGCCAGGCATGGCCCACCACGGGCCATGCTAGGCATGACCCGTAATGGCTTCAACTAGATCGTGTCAGGCACGACCCACCATGGGCCATGCCTAGGCATGTCCCAATTGTAGCATCCAATGGTTAGAAATGGCTAGTTGAGGGGTTTTATCATTTAACCCCCTCAACAGCCAACGGCTAAATTGAGGGGTATTTTGAGAAAAAAATTTTGGAGTCCTATAAATACTCCTTTCCTTCCTTATTCTCACCACACCAAACCAACTATTCTCTCATTCTTTACTACTACTATTTCTTTCTTTTAGCAAGTGCTCTACCAATTTAATTTTAGTTTGCATTTAGCAAGTGTTCACGTGCTACACAAGAGGATGTTCTTGTTAAGAAGTTAGAAGTACAAGAGAAAGGAGGTTACTTCTTGTTGAGAGAGGAGAGCACAAGAAGAAGCACACAAATCTCGGCTCTACGCCTTCACCTTTGGTCCTATATTCAATTTCTCCTTGGGGTTAGTTTTTATTTTTTTACATTTAGCAATTTAGAATTTTAGATATGGCATCTTATGACGAAAGTCATTTTGGCATGCCCCCTGTTTCGAAGGAGAGAAAACTAATCCCTAAGTTTTCTCTAGAATCAGTGAATCGAGTGAAGGTCAAACCTCTTCTCGTAAGAGGACTAGTGATATTTGGAATGAATTTGATAGAATTATGGTTGATGAAGTCTTGAAAGCAAAATGTAGAAAATATGCAAAACTTCATAGTTATAGTAGTAGTGGGGGAACATGCCATTTAAAAAGACATCAAGAGAATTATAGGATACATGATTCTCATCTTCAAAGTACCATTAATATACAAGGGGATCACTTGCAGGTACTTTTGCGTATAATCATAAAAATTAGAAAAAAGTACTTGTAAGATGCATAGTTAAGGATGAATTACCTTTTAGTTTATGTGAATCTTTTAATTTTAAAGAATATGTTCAATTAGCCCTACAACCTGTTTATAGAAGAACTAGTAGGCGTATATTTAGAATAGTAGCAATGACAAACTTTTTAGCAATAAGATAAAGTTTAATTGAAATGCTCTCTATTTTAAATGCAAGAGTTTCTTTAACTTTTGATATTTAATAATTATTTTATTGCTATTACTGCTCATTATATTGATAATAATTGGTAATTAAATAAATATATACTTGCTTTTCGTGCTTTTGATTTTTTGCATGGGCAACAAATTTCAAATGTCATTTATCAAACAACATGCTCATATAATATTAATGATAAAATCACGTCTATTACTTTTGATAATGCATCTAATAATATTCTGCTATTGCATTATTGAAGGACTCATTGCATCCCATGTTAAATAAAAATTTATTGCATATTAGATATCCATGTCATATTTTAAATCTTTATGTTTAAGCTGGCATAGGCATGATTTAAGATGTTATTACAAAAATTAGAAATGCAGTTTCTTTTATTCATGCTTCAACATCAAAACTTCAAAAATTTAAGCAACTATGTCTAGATCATGATAAACATTTTAAAAAATTTAAACTTAAAGTAATTACTTGTTGGAACTCAACATATAGCATGATACATGATGCATGCCCATATAAAAATTTATTAAGTGCATATATTAATGATCGTGGATTAGGCTTTACATTGACTGAAACTGATTGCAATAAAGGTAAAATTTTGAAAGATTTTTTTGTTAGTTTTTATAATGCTACTAATGTTCTTTCTGGTATTTATTATCCAACTTCATGTTTATTTTTATAATAAGCATATATAATTAGTGAAAAATTTGCTGAACATAGATATGATGATGTTTTAATGCCTATTATGAACAAATGGAATCTAAATGGAATGAATATTGGGACAAGATTTGTCCTATGCATAACTTAGCTGTATTTAATCCTAGAGTTAAATTAAGTGGCGTACTAATTTTAATTGATGCATATTGTGAAAATATGATTCAAGATCCTAAACCTGCTATAAATAAGGCAACATAACTTCTTCATGATATTTATGCTTTATATGATGAAACGAATCGTGGATCTAGATTACCCGCACAAAGCTTAGTTTTTTCTTCTAGTTCTCGTTCATCATCTATTTTTTCATTCATTGCACAAAAAAATACACACATGCTTCAAGTTTATCTTCATCTTCATCTTTAAGTTGTGAACTAGATTTTTATTTACGAAATGATCTTCAGTCTGCATATGATGAAAATCAAATAGATAATCTAGATGTATTAGCTTGGTGAAAGAGCGTTAAAAATCAATATCTTGTTATGTCTGCCATTGCATGCGATATTTTAGCTTTGTCGATGTCCACAGTAGCATCGGATTTGCTTTTAGTACAGGTCGGCGTGTTTTAGATAAATAGAGAAGTAGGATGATTGGCTGAGATGCTTTTCCGCTTCAAAGATTAATTGGATGCTGAGGCAAGACTTCAGATAAAGGTAGATATGACTTATCTAATGAAGATGATGATGATACAATACTACTGATGAGTAAGTTATCTCTATTTTTATAATTATATATTTTACTTTTTAATTATTAAAGTGAGTCGTCTTTATTTTTTTCTCCTCTCTTATTGTATTATGAAGGTTAGGCCTAGCCCCCTTCCGTTATGTACCTTTTAATTGTAAATTAATAAACTGATAGGGGTTTATGCCAAACCCTCCATCATTAAGGTGGCTTCATATCACAACTCTTTGTTCAAGGGTTTGCAAGCGAGTTACCCAACACTCAATATCACAACTCTCAAGCGCAATCAGTTTCACATCTATCTCTTTGGCAAGAAAAAAACGAGGGATTTAAAGCCAAATCATTGAGCTTAGATAATTACTAATGAAACTTTGAGAGCCTCAAGAAAGGGAAAGCAAGGGTTACCAATTGCCTCTCTACCTCCCTGTCGCAACGTCTTGATGGGTCCTTTGTAGTTTTGGTTCAACAAAAGCACCATAAGGATAGGAAAAACCACACCAGTTGGACGGAGGATGGTGGCCATGAGACAATAGCTTCTCAGCCAAAGGTGACGGATCGAAGAGGGGAGTTGTAATGAAGCAAAAGGATTGAAATTGGGGAAACTAGAATTTTTGCCCCTCAACCAGAGAAATCGAGTGCCATGGTAATGGGAAAGGGGAAGGCGCTTTTTATTTCGGATTACGAAGATGCGGCCTCAGTATCTATACTTGCTGATGGTCCGATCATCCTAGCTACCAATTTTTCAACAAGTAATCAAATAAATTGGTCATTAGAAGAAATCGGTCTCCAGGCCCAGAGCGAGCATCTCTTCTGGGATAAGATCCTTGCCTTTTGATGTGGCTGATCCAATGCTATTAGAAAATCGTGAAGGAAGGAAACTGACGGAACCCCTCTTCGGCCTTAGCTCCCAACATCCATCCATGACATTGCTCTCGTCATATCGAAGAAAGAGAATAAGAGGGAGAAAGGGTCACATTATGTGCGTGGGTTTTCCAAGGGCCACCTTGCGTCTTATTAATGTCCGGTCGAGTGGCTAGAGCCTTTAATGGTGCAGAAATAGTCATAATGGCTTGAAGAACGGAATGAAGTGTCACGGGCATCTCGCCTCGGCCCTCCTTCTCGACCCCGATGGCCGACCTCCGGAGCCCGCTTTGGCCTCCAAGGGGCCCTTCGGCCACGGTATATCTCTCACACCATGGCATTTATGGCCTCATAAAGCCACGTACACCCAATTACTCTAAGGCATTTATTGCCTTATTAAAGGCATTTATGGCTGCCACGTTTCTCTCTTCCGACCATCGAACCCAACCTCAAGGCCGACACCTCCAAGGCAGATACATCAAAGGCCGACACCTCAAAGGCCGATACCTCCAAGGCCAACGTGCATACAATTGCTCCAAGGCATTTATTGCCTTATTTTCTCCCTATATAAAGGTATTTATGGCTGCCACGTTGCTCCTCTCGGTCTCAACTCTCGCTTGGCCTCGGACCTGTAGCTGCAAGCTCCCTCCGGCCTGAACAGTGCCATGCAAGTGAATGAGCCTCGTACGTGAACAGTGCCATGCAAGTGTCACCATTGATCTTTTCTGAAACTCAGACATGAATGGGGCCACACAGAACTCTATAATCAATATTCTACGAGGGACAATTGGCTTCAACTCAACATCATCCTTTTCTCCCAACAGCTGTATCTTGGGACCCACACGACTAACTTTATCACCCATCACTATCCGCATAGGACAACCAAAAAGGTGACGTAGGGGACATGTTTGGCAAGCACGTAATGATCGGCCATGCCCTGCGACCACCTACTGACAGGACATGGCCTGAGCTTGACACATCATATGGATGTAAGCTCCACTGTGCTGCCATCAATTAATGTTTAACAAGTGATCACGCCCAAGCCCATGGACTCCAGGCATCTATAAAAGGGTAAGAGGGACCCCGACCAGGTAACACACTCATAATGCTCCTAAACGCTCACAGAGAGAGCTCCTCGGAGCCTCTCTCTCTCTCTTTCTCTTTCAAGCTTCCTCAAGCTTACGGTGTTGCCCAGAGCGCTGACTTGAGCGTCGGAGGGTCCCCGCTGGAATTTCCGGCCCCTGGGACTTGTTTGCAGGCCCGCAGGCGCAAGGAGCTCGCCGGAGGACTCCGGGCTCGCTGGAGGCGACCGGACGCTCAAGACCGATGATTTGGCATCAACAGATTGGTGCACCAGGTTTGGGGGCACGCATGGAGGGAAAGAAGCTCTGTCTCCTTAAGCTATAAGTCTCCATCCCTCTAGATAGCTATGGTGGTGATGCACATGCCGAAGGTTCTCACCAATCGTGCTGGGGGGCATCCACATCGCGCTAGGCAGCAAAAGGCCACCCTCTCTGCTCCTTCACCACCAACCTCAGTTGTCTAATTAACCAGCAGGTCATCTTCCATCAACAAGTTCAAGCCTTAAATATGGCAGTTCATGAACTGCAGAAGTAACGCTCTATGGCCGCTCAGCAGCAGCCCAAGCCTCTCACATCGCTCATGATAGCTGCACCCGTTAGTCAATGATTCATTCGTAGAAAATCTCTTCAGGGAGAGGTTGTCACTATCATGCATCATCTAAGCACCACCACCGTGAAGCTTTCAAGAGACTGCAGTCTCCTACCTTCCGCTCAAGCAGCCACTCCACCCCTTAATCATCTGATGCTTAGATAAGGAAGCATCTGGATGAACAACACCGGCAGCTGGAAGAGCTCACTCAAAGGCTCAACAATCGGCCAGAGGTAGACTGCAACATGAGTAGCAAAATAGTTTCCAAAAGGGATGGACTTGAGACATTATCCGTCACCTCAAGCATTTATGGGCATTTTAATTTCTGATGGTAGCAAGCCGAGAGGTGTTGTTGCAATTAATGCAAGGAGGAAGATGAGGAAAAGGCTT
>UESW01004418.1:885654-906260 GCA_900491605.1 Calamus simplicifolius
TCCTCGATGGACTCTCCCAGCCACTCGTCTTCAATGACCGCCAACTGTCGAGGCTTTCCTCAACGGCCTCCAGCTTTATCCCGGTTCTAGCTTCTTCCCGGCCACAGACATCTCGTCCTGGCCTCCAATGCGAGGGAAGGCCCAAGTAAGGTCATGACACCTCCAATCCAACTAACATGACTCCCTGGGGGGTAGACCACCAGCGGGCAGAAGTACTCAAATCCACAAAAGAAAAAAATGGATGCTACAAGAGCTAAGTACATTGCACTTAAGACAGTTTTCTTTCATTAATACTTAAAAATGCATGCAGGGAAGATTTACCTTGCATCAACATCCAAGCCAACCTCGCTTTGGCGTCCATAAGCCCGGGTCCAGCAGGGAAGACCTCGGTCGACCCCAAGCGTCGGCACCATAAGCCCGGGTCCAGCAGGGAAGACCCCGGTCGACCCCAAGTGCCGGCACCATAAGCGGGTCCAGCAGGGAAGACCTCGGTCGACCCCAAGCGCCGGCACCTTAAGCCCGAGTCCAGCAGGGAAGGCCTCGGTCGGCCCCAAGCGCCAGCACCACAAGCCTGGTCCAGCAGGGAAGGCCTCTCGGCCCCAAGCCCGGCACCATAAGCCCGGGTCCAGCAGGGAAGACCTCGGTCGACCCCAAGCGCCGGCACCACTAGCCCAGGTCCAGCAGGGAAGGGCCTCGGTCAGCCCAAGCGCCGGCACCACAAGCCCGGGTCCAGCAGGGAAGACTTGGTCGACCCAAGCGCCGCACCATAAGCCCGGGTCCACCAGGGAAGGCCTCGATCGGCCCCAAGCGCCGGCACCATAAGCCGGGTCCAGCAGGGAAGGCCTCGGTCAGTCCCAAGCGGTGGCACCACAAGCTCGGGTACAGCAGGGAAGACCTCGTCGACCTCAAGCGCCGGCACCATAAGCCGGGTCCAGCAGGGAAGACCTCGGTCGGCCCAAGCGCCGGCACCACAAGCCCGGGTCCAGCAGGAAAGACCTCGGTCGACCCCAAGCGCTGGCACCATAAGCCTGGGTCCAGCAGGGAAGACATCGGTCGACCCCAAGTGCTGACACCATAAGCCTGGGTCCAGCAGGGAAGGCCTCGGTCGGTCCCAAGTGCCGGCACCACAATCCCGGGTCCAGGGAAGACCTCGATCGACCCAAGCGCCAGCACCATAAGCCTGGGTCCAGCAGGGAAGACCTCGGTCGACCCCAAGCGCCGGCACCACAAGCCCGGATCCAGCAGGGAAGACCTCGGCCCCAAGCGCCGGCACCATAAGCCCGGGTCCAGCAGGGAAGGCCTCGATCAGCCCCAGCGCCGGCACCACAAGCCCGGGTCCAGCAGGGAAGGCCTCGGTCGGCTCCAATCGCCAGCATCACAGCCCGGATCCAGCAGGGAAGACCTCGGTCGACCCCAAGTGCCGGCACCACAAGCCCGGGTCCAGCAGGGAAGACCTCGATCGGCCCCAAGCGCCGGCACCACAAGCCCGGGTCCAGCAGGGAAGGCCACGGTCGACCCCAAGCGCCGGCACCACAAGCCCGGGTCCAGCAGGGAAGACCTCGGTCGACCCCAAGCGCCGGCACCATAAGCCCGGGTCCAGCAGGAAGGCCTCGGTCGGCCCCAAGCGCCGGCACCATAAGCCTGGGTCCAGCAGGGAAGGCCTCGGTCGGCCCCAAGCGCCAGCACCACAAGCCCGGGTCCAGCAGGGAAGACCTCGGTCGACCCCAAGCGCTGGCACCATAA
Organism: Calamus simplicifolius; assembly: GCA_900491605.1. Lineage (NCBI taxonomy): Eukaryota > Viridiplantae > Streptophyta > Magnoliopsida > Arecales > Arecaceae > Calamus > Calamus simplicifolius. The sequence goes on from UESW01004418.1 coordinate 887,398, forward strand.
GCCCGGTCCAGCAGGAAGGCCTCGGTCGTCCCAAGCGCCGGCACCATAAGCCCGGTCTAGCAGGGAAGACCTCGGTCAGCCCCAAACGTCGGCACCACATGCCCGAGTCCAGCAGGGAAGACCTCGGTCGACCCCCGCCGGCACCACAAGCCCGGGTCCAGCAGGGAAGACCTCTGTCGACCCCAGCGCCGGCACCACAAGCCCGGGTCCAGCAGGGAAGACCTCGGTCGACCCAAGCGCCGGCACCACAAGCCCGGTCCAGCAGGGAAGACCTCGGTCGATCCAAAGCGCCGGCACCACAAGCCCGAGTCCAGCAGGGAAGGCCTCGGTCGCCCCAAGCACGGCACCACAAACCGGGTCCAGTAGGGAAGACCTCGGTCGACCCCAAGCGCCGGCACCACAAGCCCGGGTCCAGCAGGGAAGACCTCGGTCGACCCCAAGCGCCGGCACCACAAGCTGGGTCCAGTAGGGAAGGCCTCGGTCAGCCCCAAGCACCGGCACACAAACCCGGGTCCAGCAGGGAAGACCTCGGTCGACCCCAAGCGCCGGCACCACAAGCCCGGGTCCAGCAGGGAAGACCTTGGTCGATCCCAAGCGCTGGCACCACAAGCCGGGTCCAGTAGGGAAGACCTTGGTCGACCCCAACGCCGGCACCATAAGTCCGGGTCTAGCAGGGAAAGCCTCGGTCGGCCCCAAGCGCTGGCACCATAAGCCGGGTCCAGCAGGAAAGGCCTCGGTCGGCCCCAAGTGCCGACACCACAAGCCCGGGTCCAGCAGGAAGACCTCGGTCGACCCCAATTGCCGGCACATAAGCCCGGGTCTAGCAGGGAAGGCCTCGGTCGGCCCCAAGCGCGGCACCATAAGCCCGGGTCCAGCAGGGAAGACCTCGGTCGACCCCAAGCGCCGGCACCATAAGCCCGGTCCAGCAGGGAAGACCTCGGTCGACCCCAAGCACTGGCACCACAAGCCCGAGTCCAGCAGGGAAGACCTCGGTTGACCCCAAGCGCTGGCACCATAAGCCGGGTCCAGCAGGGAAGGCCTCGGTCGGCCCAAAGCGTCGGCACCACAAGCTCGGGTCCAGCAGGGAAGACTCGGTCGACCCCAGCGCCGGCACCACAAGCTCGGTCCAGCAGGGAAGGCCTCGGTCGACCCAAGCACCGGCACCATAAGCCCGGGTCCAGCAGGGAAGGCCTCGGTCGGCCCCAAGAGCCGGCACCATAAGCCCGGGTCCAGCAGGGAAGGCCTCGGTCGGTCCCAGAGCCGGCACCACAAGCCTAGGTCAGCAGGGAAGACCTCAGTCGAACCCAAGCGCCGGCACCCAAGCCCGGGTCCAGCAGGAAAGACCTCGGTCGACCCCAAGCGCCGGCACCATAAGCCTGGGTCCAGCAGGGAAGGCCTCGGTCGGCCCCAAGCGCCGGACCACCAAGCCTGGGTCCAGCAGGGAAGACCTTGGTCGACCCCAAGCACCGGCACCACAAGCCCGGGCCCAACAGGGAAGACCTCGGTCGACCCCAAGCGCCGGCACCATAAGCCCGGGTCTAGCAGGGAAGGCTCGGTCGGCCCCAGCGCCGCATCACAAGCCGGGTCCAGTAGGGAAGACCTCGGTCGACCCCAAGCACCGGCACCATAAGCCCGGTCTAGCAGGGAAGACCTCGATCAGCCCCAAGCGCCGGCACACCAGCTCGGGTCCAGCAGGGAAGACCTCGGTCGACCCCAAACGCCGGCACCATAAGCCCGGGTCTAACAGGGAAGGCCTCGGTCGACCCCAAGCGCCGGCACCATAAGCCCGGGTACCACTGGCAGAGCGATGAACCATTGACACTCAAGCCCGAGACCAGCTTGGTACCAGAAGCCAAAAACTGACTCCAACGTCGATACCAAACACACAGAGGCAATTTTATTTCAGCCCCTGCGGCTTTATTTCTGCTTCGGCCATCTTGTTTTAGCCTCAACGGCCTTATAGCCTCAGCGGCTTATCTCTGCCTCCGCGGCAACGACTCCCTCTGTCTCAGGAGCCTCGTTGCGGCATCATTGCGGCATCATTGGCTCTTTGTCTCAATGGCATGTGGACGAGGACCCACATCCAAACTTCATGTCAAAGGTTAAAGACCCAAAGTCAAGTGAGGATCAGCCACTTGGGAGGTGACGCCCCTTTCGTCTTGCTGGGGTGGGCCCGCTTCGTCTCAGGGGCGAGGAGGCATCTGATGTGGCCAACGCTATTAGAGAATCATGAAGGAAGGAAACTGACGGAGTCCCCCTTCGGCCTCAGCTCCTAACATCCATCCATGACATTGCTCTCGTCATATCGAAGAAAGAGAATAAGAGGAAGAAAGGGTCACGTTATGTGCGTCGGTTCCCCAAGGGCCACCTTGCGTCTCATTAATGTCCGGTCGAATCAATGGACTGGAGCCTTTAATGGTGCAGAAATGGTCATAATGGCTTGAAGAGGGCATCTCGTCTCGGCCACCCCCGATGGCCAACCTCCGGAGCCCGCTTTGCCCTCCAACGGGCCCTTCGGCCATAGTATATCTCTCACACCATGGCATTTATGGCCTCATAAAGCCACATATACCCAATTACTCTAAGGCATTTATTGCCTTATTAAGGCATTTATGGCTGCCACGTTGCTCTCCTTCGACCACCGAACCAACCTCAAAGGCCGATACCTCCAAGGCCAACACCTCCCAGGCCAACACCTCCCAGGCCTATACCTCCAAGGCCAACGTGCTCTCCCTATATAAAGGCATTTATAGCTGCCACATTGCTCTCTGCAGTGCCAAGCTCCCTCCGGTCGTGAACAGTGCCATGCAAGTATTCACCATCGGTCTTTTCTGAAACTCATCAGAGAGCATGAATGGTGCCACACAAGCACTTTATAATCAATGTTCTACGAGGGACAGTTGGCTTCAACTCAATATCATCCTTCTCCCCCAATGGCTGTACCTTGGGACCCACACGACTAACTTATCACCCATCACTGTTACAACTAAAAGGTGACGTAGGGGACATGTTTGGCAAGCGCCGTAATAATCGGCCATGCCCTGCGACCACCTACTCTGACAGAACACGGCCTGCAGCTTGACACGTCATATGGAGGTAAGTTCCACTGTGCTGCCATCAATTAATGTTCTGACAAGTGATCACGCCCCAAGTCCATGGACTCCAGGCATCTATAAAAAGGGTAAGAGGGACCCTGACCAGGTAATACACTCATAACACTCCTAAACGCTCACAGAGAGAGCTCTTCTCGGAGCCTCTCTCTCTCTTTCTCTTTCGAGCTTCCTCAAGCTCACGGCTGTTGCCCAGAGCGCTGACTTGAGCGTCGGTGGGTCCCCGTCGAAATTTTTGGCCTCTGGGACTTATTTGCAGGCCCGCAAGCGCAATGAGCTCGTCGAAGGACTCAGGCTCGCTGGAGGAGACGACCGGACGCTCGAGGCCGGTGATTTGGCGTCAACACCTTTTGTCTTTACAATGTAGCAATTTGGAATTATAGGAATGCTTGAAAACCTAACGCATCCTTTAATTCTATAAAATAGATATATACGCTATCTTGAAACAAGACTATCTAATTCAACTATTTTAAAATGTCGCGTGAATCTAGGTTCCTTTTTGAATCTCAGACCAATTGATTCTCAAGGTTTCTTTAGAGGTATAATTGTTTTTTTTTTTTTTTTTTTGACAAAAGTAAGTAGTCCAATTTAGCTCTATACATATCTTAAATCAATGTATATTTGGGATCTTTTCTACCTCTACTTCAAACCTGTGAATTCTAGCAGTTATTTACGCCATATGGAATGACAAAAAGACTACTTTTTATCTAAATTACAATATACTTTTAGCTTAGAGATTCATATGCTGATAGTATGAGAACTTCAATGCATCCTTTGTCAAGAAGGTAAAAGAAGAGTTCAGCTTTTTCTTAAATAATTCTACAGTTTTTCTCAGCATGACACTTTACTTCAAATTTCACTGGAAAGACGATTTTTAAAGGAAAGAAAGTCTATTAAATTTACTCTTCTAATAATTCATTGTATGTTAGCTACACATATTTTATGCACTTGAAATTAGTTACCTCCACCATTATTTCAATGGTCATATTTGTGATTTGATACCTGAAACGGTATTATGCCAAGATTTCATCCGAATATAAACTGCTCGCAAATAATCGATTCCAGGCATTGTAATTGTGGTTATGTTGAAGCAAAATGGTACATCTGAAAGAAAAAAAATAAAATAAAATAAAAATAAAAATAAAATAAAAATAAAAACAAAACAAATACTCGTGGTGATCGGTCTTTTTATGCAAGAAACTAAGATAGTGTTTGATAGAAAAAATTGTCCATGGATAAGTGTATGAGATAGAGTTTATCCCTTGGTTATCTCTAGGGATATTTCTTGATTATCCCATTGATCATATCAAATGCAAAAAGGTAAATCCATGAGATAACTTTTTTTACTTTTATTTGAAGGGATAACCAGCTATTCCTGCATTCTTTAGGTAGTGTTTGAAATAAGGGATAAGAGGGGATATCCCTTGGATATCCCTTTTTATTCCCAAAAGTCATAACTATAAGGGATAGCAGGAATAAAGTTAACTAAAGGGATAATCCATGGTTAACCATGGTTAACCATGGGATATCCCCTCAATTTATTCCCTAGAGAATGTAGGAATAGCTGGTTATCCCTTCAAATAATAGTAAAAAAAGATTATCCCATGGATTTACCTTTTTGCATTTGATATGATCAATGGGATAGCCAAGGGATATCCCTAGGGATAGCCAGGGGATAAATTCTATCCCGTACACTTATCCATGGATAACATTTTTCCTATCAAACACTATCTTAGGAAATAAATTGAAGGGATATCCCATGGTTAACCATGAATTATCCTTTTAGTTAACTTTATTCTCAATTATCTTTTATAATTATAACTTTAAAAATAAAAGAAGATATCCAAAAAATATTCTCTCTTATTCTCTATTTCAAACACTACCTAAGATCGGTTCTTTGGTGGTCGGTCTGCGGGTTCACGGATCCGACGCTGGACTCGCGATGGCCGGGACGGCGGCAGTAGCCCTAAAAGAAGAATTCGTGTACAGGGTAAGCACTGCCCAAGAATGGAGGAGCTCCAGAAGACCGGCGCGATGCTCGGCGGGGATCTCGACCGCAGGACCGGTTGCATTCACCTCAGCAGCCTTTACCAGGTACAAGAACCCCAAATCTCACCAAAACCCAGGACATAATCGAAATCGACGGATAAGGATCGGTTTCTTTTTGTTGAATCTTTTCGAACCATGGAGTGATGTAAAGTTGCGATCTTTCTGCAGGTAAAGATGACTTTGAACAAATTTTTTTCGAGGAAGGAAGGATCTTTACTTGCTCCAAGTGGACGCCACTAAGGTAATTTCGAATAACTCCCTAAATTTTGATATTTTTTTTTTTTTGCTGTTATATCTTATCTTGTTAAGATTCCTTCTGGATTTTGTCTTCTTGGATTTTGGACCTGGCCTGGTCATGTTCTTCATCAAAATTCTAAATTTTATGGCTGGAGTTGAGCATTAAACTAAAACATGGTGAACTTCTAGTGAAAGATTTATAAAAAAAAATGGCGTGCAAATATTTTATAACAATATAATTAGCAAAACCTGAGATGATAAATGGGTGCACATATCTTTTTGACATTGTAGGGCATGTTAGATATAGTTTCTAGATCTTCTTTGTCTTTGAAGACCTAGCTTCGTGCCTGTTAAGAAATTAGGTTTCAGCCAGGGGATGAGTGGAGGACTGAAAGATCTAGGTTGGATGTGCAAATGGTTGATCTTATCATTTGGTATTGCATGAAGTACTTAATACTGGCGATGGTTTTGGTACAAGTAACTTCATTGGTTCCCTAATTTCACGTTTTGCAGTTCACTTTGATGATACTTGGGCCTAGGTATTTTATGTAGGTCCAAAAGGGTCGCTAAAGTGACCCTTCACAGTGCTTTAATGTAAAACTTCAGTATTATCATGTCTTTTATGACTAATTTCTATTAGCACACAGCTAGATATCAGATGCTTTCAAAAGTGAATATTGAGATGACCAAGGCATCTGTTCAACAACTTACTGGACATTATGGTCTTAAAAGGTGACCTCTTTATCTAAGAAATGAGAGAGAAAAGGGAAGGCCAAGAAGGGAATCTATTGGTGCTTATTAATATATTTTTGTGGCAACCAAAAGATGCACCACATATGATGCTGAATACTTGATTAAATATCTGAACACTTACTTAATGGATGCACATTTTAGTACCTAATGGTGTTGCTTTAGATTGTGATAACAAAATTGAACATTGTTTCATTTTGCCAAAGACTAGATGCTCAATATGTGTGGATTGCATGTTCAAAGACCATAATTCTCCAAAGGGCAGATGCTGTTAGCTTAAGGGTTGCACTATTAGCTAAATTGGCTACCAAGATCAAGGCATTCATGCCGATAGAAACTACAACTAAGAAATCCTATCTTGAGATGATGGAGAAGATTCTGTGATAGGCGATTTAACGTCAACATTTAATGACACTTAACTTTGTTGTGTGAATCACATTATGGTCCAAATTTTAGATGCTTTCAATACCATGGTAAAATTTTCTGTGTCAACTTTGAACAAGAGAGAATCCCTATGTGAAACCTTGTGAATGTTTGCAGAAAGAGAGGCCCTTGTTGGTTTCACAATCTAACCTCATGCTACTAGGGAGGATAAACTGGTCAATCTTTTTTGAGACATGGAAAAATTCCAGATAAGTGGGACAAGTTTAGAGAACTGTGCAACTGCTATCATCTCTGAGGCGAAAATTATAATACAAAGAGCCAAACTGAAGCTACCTTTCTAGAATACAATTAAACCAATTTATTTGATATTTATATCACATTGCGGGTACTAAGATTTGGGTAGAACAATGTTACTCTTAAAGTGGAACAGGACAATAGCGTCATAGTGGTTTAGCATGGATACCTTGTTAGATCTTTTCCATGCCCATGCTTTAACATGAACATACTGAATCTTTTGCAGAAACTGTCCAGCAAAGTACAAACTCATTTGGTTTTAGTTATTTGAATTGTCATTTACTTTTACATCACGGTCCATCTTGTGTCTGTTAAGGATGTAGCTTTGGATGCTTTGATAGTTGCTGATATATTCTTAAAATTTCTTTCTTAATTACATGGAAATTGGATCATTGATTCTTGAAACATGACTCTAAATTTGCTCGTACTTCTTGCTCCACTTGATGGAGAATTGGTAATGTGTACAGAATTACAAACTGGTTCCCATCAATAGTGCATGTCATCCTAAGCTGCAAGGCAGATTGAGATGCCCAACAGGAGTTTGAAATTTTTTACTTTGCTATTTTGTAAGTAAACTAGTCAACATTTCATGTAGTTTTTCTGCAAGGAGAGTTGACATGCAATATTCTTGACAGACCACGTTACAATGCTATGATACCCATCACCCTAAGATAAATTAAAGACTAGTCATAGAACTCAATATAGTGTTTCTGCATTAATATGTTATTCCACTGGGGGATTACAGCTTAAGTTATCCCATCTACTTATTGCCATGTGTGCACAGTAATGTTCTTTATTCTGTGCCTTATTATGGAATCTCTTCTTAGGCAGATTCCAATTTTCATGCCAAGCATGAAAAGAGACTTAATGAGGAAGAGTTTCGAAGGTTAAGAGACGGTAATTTTGACTTTGTTGATTAGTGAAAGTTTAAAGAAGAAAGCGAGATCATATTATTTCTGCAGAAAATTTACCATAGAACATGCTCCATTTAAAGAAGTTACAATATAGCGGTTATGGTTTAGTTCTTGGCTGGAGATTGAAGTCAGAAGAATTGATGATTACATGTTGGTCATCCAGTTAATTCTACATGTACTAGAGTATATTTTATAAATCCTGTTTATAGTTAATGACAGTTCCTGATGTGTTTCATTTATTTGTACCTTGCTTTATGTGCTGGAGATTAGCATGTCTTTCTGATCCTGTGTATTGTACTTACTACCTGAGAATCCTCAACCCTGCTCAGATATTTGTAAGGGAGGACATCTGCCATCTCATTCTTAAGTGCACTGATCTTAAAAGTGAAGATTTCTTTGATGAGAAACTTCAGTAGAAGTTGTTACTATCACTTTATCTGATTCGTTGCATCAGCCTTGTCACTCTTCATTTATCTTTGCTGGCAGCTTCTTCCTTGTTTCACATCGTTTCTTCCTTGTTTCACATCCTCTTTCAAGTAAGAAACTAGTAATGGATGCCAAAATCAATGAAAAGAGCTTATTTCAGCAACCTGTTAGCATAAGGTCGCTGGTCAAATATACCTCTTAATTTTATTGTTCTTTATTATTTGATATATTGTTTTTCATTGAAGTGCCTTGGCTTGGTACAACTTAATGATTCATTTTCATATCTATGGATGCCAAGCTTATACCTGCTTATCATTTTTTTAATTAAATTACAGCTTGGGGAGGGCTTAATTTATGAGGCTGTGGATGAATCCAGCACCTTTCCACATTTCTACGGGCCATCTCGGAGCTTTAGCCCTCTCCCACTTGATGCCATCACCAAGGCAGAGAAATTGGAACAGATAAATGGCGAATTCAACTGCAGTCTACTCGATCAAGCATGAGGTTGATTCTGCTCCCTCAATTCAACGGCTCTTATGAAAATGGATATCAAATTTGACGCGGAGTCACGGTGTGTTCCAAGTGCTTCTACACTGAGGGACAATATATGAACATCCATTGTGCATTAGCCTATAACTTTGGATGCTTTGCCTACTGAAAAATGCTGTACTTAGCTCAAAATATTAGCTGAGAATAGTATTTGGTTTCTAGCACTCGTCTGTCTGTTCATGTGAACTAGCTTTGAGCAGCTGCGATGATTTGGAGTTGGTTTCTATCTGGAAGATCAGGAAGTAGGAAGTCTGCAAACTGGTTGGAGGAGCAAAGTCCTCTGCAATTTGATTTGCAAGAAAATGCCATGCAAACTGCTTTCCAGCTCAACGCCTGTCCGCATGGGAATCCTCAACCTTTGCTGGGCGTGATTAAAAGCACTGTAACAAGATTGGCATCTGGAAATAATTCAGCTGGATTTGAGTGATAAAATATATAAACAAAATATCAAAAGATAGGAAAGAGTATTTGAGAAATATTAAAAATTAAAAAGTTGGTAGGAAATAATAATTTATTTATATTGAAAAGAAAAGAGCATGGAAGAGGTAGCTGCGGTAGATAAAACATGTAGCATTTAATATGCAATTCACAAAGCTTTATTTTAACTGCTCATAAATCATTTAACAAATATGAAATCCATAAATAATTTGAGAATGATGCTTGCAAGGAGAGGCCCATGCACCGTTGCAAGGGTGGCAATGTGATGCAGGAGGATTGTTAGGGCTTTTATGTGTCCAGGATTTCTTGTGATGCTCTGTTTGGATGGAGAGAAAAGTAGGAGGAAAGAAACTAGGAGGAGAGAAAAGTGAAAGGAAAGGAGAAAATATTTTCTCTCTTCTGTTTGGATTAGGAGTATGTGTCCAGGCATTTCTTTTTGTGCCACTTTTTTATATTCTAGGGTTTTATGTTTTAATGTTATAGTGAAAAAATTGATCAGCATATTTATCAGTCAACTTATATATTTTTTTTCGATCAAAAAGGTTAAGAGATGGGTTATATTTATCATTTATCTTTCAAATTGAATATAATACTTAACCATTCAAAAATATTTAAATTATTTTTTTATAAAATATAGTATTTTAACTTTATCAAATATCAAATATTTCGGTCGCAGTTTTTTTTTTTTTTTTGGGTACAAACGGACGATCACACTGGCCGTACGAGTTAGCCCAGAAATCCAATACAAAAACTGAAAAAAGAAGGGCAGAGATTGCTCGGCTTCCAGATCCATGAACCCAGCATGTTGGCCACAAAAGACGCTACCCAGTCCGCCGCCGAATTGGCTTCTCGATAAATGTAGCGAATCTGAGCACAGTCGACCTCCATTAAGGATAGATCGAATGTCCATAAGCATCGGATTAGCAGGGCCAGAATGGTAATTCTCCTTCTGCAGCCAAGAAATAACCGACATGGAATCACCTCAATGAATAACCTCTGAGCCTGAAGAGTCCTAACGGCATAAGAAATGCCCATCCAGGTTGCATAAAGCTCTGACATCAGGACGGAGGAGTCAATGGTACTAAAACCACTCGCTCCCAGTAACTCACCCTGAGGGCCACGGATGACGAATCTAGAACCAGCAGCTCTGCCACGGACACTACCATCAAAATTGATTTTGACAAACCCTGGAGGAGGGGGATCCCAGGAGATGAACATCGTATGCCGGTTCTGCCGTAGCAGCAGGGATCCCCAGAGGCCAGAGACGTCAGAATCAACCCGAGCACAGTCCGCGACCAAAGATCTGATTTTCCTCATAATCCTGAGGGAAGACATAGGATCATCCGTGAAAAGAATCTGGTTTCTCGATAACCAGATATGATAAGCCGTGGCAACCCAATGGCTACACTCTGCAGAGAAGCTCTACGAATATCTAAGAAAGAAGAACGACCGGGACCCAGATCGTCCTTCCTACAATGATAACCACCATATTCCAGATCTGTCTCGCCCGGGGCAGATAAAATAGCATGCTCAGAGGACTCCTCCTCCACCCTACATAAAGGACAGCATGGCTGGATCGACAGACCCCTCCGAGAGAGAAGAAGACAGGTAGGGAGATAATCCCACAGAAGCTTCCAAATAAATAGCTGCACTCTGGGAAGAGTGGGAAGCTTCCAAATCCAAGCAGCATCCATCGAACGCCGGGAACCCGGCCTGAAAATCATCATCAAATCCCTGGTAGGAGCCCTAGAGAGACAGGATCTCTGCCAAAGCCTAGAGCCAGTCAGATGAACGACCAGGGATAAGGGGCATCGAGAGAATACATTTAGAAAGCTCCAGCCCAAAAAATGGGTCACTGAGGGGATATGCCAGGTAGGGGGATCAGAAGAAATCAAATCCTTAACCCTTATGCCACAAGGGATGTCAAGACTAAAGAAAGAGGGCCATCGAGAGAGGAGGATGTCAGAAAGCCAGGTGTCCTGAATAACGTCAATAGAAGAGCCATCTTCAATCATCCACGAAGTTTTAATTTTTAATTAATATTCTTGATCTGCTTTTTTACTTTCAATATATTTTAGAAAAAATAAATAAGAATATAATGTTTATAAAAGATTTTATAATTAAAATAAAAATATTTCTTGTAATAATTTATATCTATAAATAAATATAATAGTATTATTTAATTTAAAAATTAATTATAAAAAATTTTTTTTTAAAAAATAATTAATATATATTAATATCTATACATTAAAAATATAGTTTGATCAAAAATTGAGCTTCAATTGCATATATATATATATATATATATTATATATATATCTATATATATATATATATATATATAAAGAGAGAGAGAGAGAGAGAAGTATTTAGGATGTAAATATGTCTAATCTAACAAGTTTATAAATAAATATTAGCCATTTCTAAAATATAATGTAAAAAAAATACATAATATATCAGAGTAACTGTCTAATGTATAAAATATATAATTTTTTCTTATTAAGTCTTATTTGGGCTGTACTTATTCGAAAAAAAATATGGATATGCAATAAAGCCGATACCTCTAGAAACAACAAGCCCCAAATGAGGAAAGAAAATGCAAGGCTTTCTGCTTCACTAGAAATTTCATATGGTTTTTAATTTCAACCAGCATCATCCATAGCTGATATGGGCAAGACCATCAATTTTTTGTTTTTTGATAAAGACGGGTGATCATACTAGTCTAGTATGAGTCAGCTCAGATACATTAGATTGCAAAATTTGTAACAACACAGGGGGACATGATTCACCCATCGTCCATATCCTATATCCTACATGCTGAGCCACGATCGTCGCTGCCCAGTCAGCTGCCGTGTTGGCTTCACGGAAAACATGATGAATCTGGGTAGTACCCACCTCCTGAAGCATGGTCCAAATATCTCTCAAGATCGGATTGGTGGATACATCAGAAGCACTCTCTTTCCACATCCACTATATGACAATCATAGAGTCTCCCTCAATAACAAGCCTCTGAGCTCGAAGAGTCTGTAACGCATAAGAAATACCAGTCCATGCAGCGCAGAGCTCAGACATGGGAACAGAGAAGTCCAGAAAGCCAAATCCACCCGCCGCAATGGACAAGACCATCAGTTCACATCTTGGCCTGTACAAGTTATCACAGGTTAATGAATCCTTGCAGGCCATGCCATGCAACAACCAGTTCTATCTTGACATGTACAAGCTATCACAGGTTGATGAATTCTTGTAGGTTAATTGAAAAAGTAATACATCTAATAACCATACCATGCCTTGGGTCCTGCAATCCATTCTCTCCTCTCCCATTTCTTCAACCTTTTATTTTTCCTTCATGGGAGTCTTGAAAGCCTACCTTTTTACCCCTATAAAAAGGTAGTGTTTGAAATAGAGAATAAGAGGGAATGCCCTAGATATCTCCTTTTATTCCCAAAAGCCTAATAAAGGATAGCTAGAAATAAAGTTAATCAGAGGGATAATGCATGGTTAATCATGGGTTATCCCCTCAATTTATTCCTTAGAAAATGCAGGAATAGCTGGTTATCCTCTAAATAAGAGTAAAAAAGTTATCCTATAGATTTACCTTTTTGCATTTGATATGATCAATGAGATAGTCAAGAGATATTCCTAGGAATAGCCAGAGGATAAACTCTATCCCGTACATTTATCTATGAATAATATTTTTTATTAAATACTACTTAAGGAATGATCATTGTGCAAGCTCTCGTTATATTATTATTTGTAATGAAAGTAATGGATTCTTGCATGTGTTGCAGCAAAGGCATTCCGTTTGCATATTGCTTCTATTTTTATAGCCAAATTTCAAGTGGCCCATGATTAACAGTCCATTTCATTATCTTAATCATCCGATATTGATTGCTTTCAAACTGCTTGATAGATTTGCTACGGTATTGAGCTAATCAATGCAGTGCTGATATCCTCAACATCCTTGGATGAGTTGATTTCTAAATAATTTTCTTGATTTATCCTAGCTTGATTATTGCAAACAAGTCTTAACTCAGCTAGTTGGCTCCCCTCTTGAAATTAGTAAGAGATCTAAAATTTGAATCTGAAATTAATGGTATTTTTATAAAAAAAAATATTACAAAGGATCGATTGTATTCTATTTGTATATGTTGGAGAACAGTAGAGTCGCCTTTTAGCTTATCAGGAACCCAAAAAAAAATCCTTCCATATCTCACTTGAATTTAAGATATAATGTAGCTGCTGGCATTGTCAAAGTTCTCATGACAAGCTTTCAGAGGGTAGGTAACAAAAGAACTAGTTGAAGGAAAAAGCACTCAAGTTACGGAATATTAAAAAATATATTATAATATTAATAATAAATAAATGTTCATTGGTATTTCAAGATAGGTTATGTCTATTGGTATTACAAGATAGGTTATGCCTATTGGATATTACTTGTAACATCTTTTATCATTTGCCTATAAATAAATGATATAGAATTGTATTTGAAGAAGATTGATGAAATAAGATACGGATGAAATAAGAAAACATGAAATAAGAAGAACATAGAATTGTATTACAGCACGATACTCTCTACCTCATCATTTTACATTTGTTGAAAAAACTTTTATTGAGTATTGTTATGGCAAATTTGGCAAAAATTGATTTTGTGGTAGGGCAAAAAATTTATCCAAGACAGTAAGTGAATATAATTCAGTTATGTTCAGAATTACTTCCAATTGAATTATGTAAAGAAAAAGTCGCTGATGAGGATATGCCTTTTCTACTTTTCATGCTTCCAATTTGCTCTTGCAGTAACATCGTGAAGGAATATCATGAAAAGGGTTTTAAAAATATTCTGAACTAATTATTTCCTGCCTTATTGTAGCTAAACAAAATAATGAACTTTTAATGAAAAAACATGAAGCACGTCCAATTGGCTCTGTATCATTCCTTAAAGTGAATGCGACTAGATATCAATTTTATAACAAAGGTATGGTCGTGGACGCGGACGTGATCGAGGACATTTTGTTTATCATGGTGGTCATGTTAAAACTCCTTCTCACTACCTGAAGTGGGAGAAAAATGAGAAAAAATGAGAGAAAAATTGAGAAAGGCAAAGGGGACTTAAGTAAAAATTTGATGGATAACTCACGCTATCGTTATGGAATGAAGGGTCATTGGTCATGTACCTATCGTATGCCAAAATGCCTCGTTGAACTTTATTAGGAATCATTGAAAAAGAATGAGAAAAATATGAAAATAAATTTTGCTTCTTTATCTAACTAGAAGAAAGAGTTTCAAGCAAGAGATGACTACAGACTCTACAACTAAATCAAGTACATTGTAGCATTAGATGTAGCTAAAGAAGCAGTTTGGATCAAAAGTTCATCACTGAACTTAGATTGGTTCCAAGCATTGTTAATCCAGTACTCTTGTACTTGATAACAATGGAGCTATTGCGCAATCTAAGGAGCCAAGGTCTTATTAGAGGTCCAAACATATACTCAGAAGATATCATGTAATTAGAGAAATTATTGGATAAAATAATATAAAAATAGAACGAATCCCCATGGACGATAATATTGCCGATCCGTTCACTAAAGTCCTGTCGTAGCAGAAGCATGATGGTCATGCTGAGTCACTTGGTATTGGATATATGGGTGATTGGCTCTAGTGTAAGTGAGAGATTGTTAATATGTGCCCTAAATCCAATCAGATTAGATGCTAGTTTGTACACATTTCTTTATGAATGCAAATCAAATTTATTAATTTCTTTATCTATGCAGTAATTATATATATATATATATATATATATATATATATATATTAGATATATTTTATCTGTAAGATAAAGTCCAAAAAATATGAATTGTGCATATGAAATTTGTAATAGAGATTACAAAATATGAGATCCAAATTGCACGTTATGGTTTGATTCTTTAAATTTTTTAGTCGATGTGTAGATGGGACTGGACACAATTGAACACCATGAGACTGTCACACATTGCATATCCTCATCCTTATGGTAGACAACTGATCTTGCAAGATGAAGTATGGAGATACTTGGATAGGTGTATGGATGCTTGTTATTGTAACGATGTATTGGTTGACCCACATCGAGATCCTATATGGATATTCTATATAGTATTGATGGTTGATCTCTAATGATGGTGGTGCGAGTAATCTTTTGACTTGAGATCTTCATTGCACCTTATATGTGGAATGCCATGCTTTAACGACATGCAAACGTCACTCTAGTCATGGGTGGCAAATATGGTGTCTTGGATATGACATGAAGTACATGAAGGTAGTGTTTGATCAAGATAAGATTCGTCTCCTTTATAGAAAGGGTTATATCCCACGGCCACTTGATGGATTAAATTGATAGTTAAATCCTTACAAGGTTGACTTGAAATTCAAAGATTAAGTAGATAAAGATCAATTACATGGTTATACATTCCATACCACTGATTGATTTGAGATATGTGATGAAGGGATTGAATTGTACAGTAACCGTTCATGGACAAGTATTGATGACCACGTCAACAAAACCCTTAACACTTGGGTGGTCATGATGCTTTGCTACAGGCAGCTCATGATCTATAATCATATTCTTTAACTTAATCAAGGAGTTGATTTGGTTAAAAAATTGACTTGAAAATGTGTTTATCAAAGTCATCCCTAGGGTCAATTAAGGGACATGATTATTACCAATGTATTAAGGGACCTAATGGGTCACACGCATTAAGAAGATTTTGGATAAAATTAAAATAAAAATTAAGTTGGACTTAATTCAGATTAGATGACCAATTAATTAGATTGAGTTTGACTCAATCTTACGAGAGAACACGAAATTGATGAATAGGATTCATTGTTAAGAAAAAAATTTTATGTTCAAGGAAGAGACCTTTTGTACATGTGATGTAATATAAAACCATTAATTGGATACCCAATTAGGCTTGATCCATGTGATGGATGGTTTAGATTAATTGGGATTTTAGTTAATAATATGGTATTTAATTGGGTCCATATAATGGCATGATTTGATTTATGGAAACCAATTGAATAAGGGTTGAGATCGTGCCACGTGGAGAATGGATCCATGCCACATGACCCACCTCCATGGAAACATTCATAATGTTGGCATCATCATGAATAAAAGGAGTAACCTCTTCTTCATGAATAAAAGAGTAACCTCCTCTTTATGAATAAGAGGAGTAACCTCCTCTTCATGAATAAAAGAAAAGAGATGCCCCATTAGAAAGATACTCTTAACTCTTTCTTTTTCTCTCTCTTGATACCTAACAATCATTTTCTCTCTCTAAAACATTTTTTCTTTATCTAAGACATCCCTCTCTCTTGAATGGGTGAAGTCTCTCTCTCACGTTCCTCTTTCTTGGGTGGTTGAAGAAAGACTTTCTCTCTCTTCTTGGTTGATCAAGATTTGATCTTGATCAAAAAAATCTTTCCTTTCTTTATTGATCAAGATTTGATCTTGATCAAGAAATTATTTCTTTGATAGATCTAAGATTTGATCTTTATCAAGAAATCTTTTTCTCTCTTAATTGATCAAGATTCGATCTTGATCAAGAAATTTTCTCTCTTGATTTGAAAAATTAATTAGCACCCTTCGCTGACATCATCCAAAGATCTCTCTACGCATGGACGGTTAGTGATAAATCGTTTACCGGCTTCATCAGTCTTCATTTCTAATAAAGAATACAGGTATGATCTATTATTTAATCATGTATAATTTTTTGTTAACTGAATTTGTTTCTTGAGGATCTTGGGCTTTGAAAATTAAATTTATTTATTTTATCTCCACTGCTTGATATATGAATTTGATTCATATAAATATATGAAATTCCTTGCAGCATTAACTTATGTCATCCTTGTCATTTTATTTTTCATTTGGAGTGCATATTATAAAAGTTGGTCAGATGTTTTGGAGTTGAACCACATCACTCCCATGTATTAAACTTATACCTTGAATCAATAATATCAACTTCAATTGTATCTTCAAGTTATACCATGCATCATCATGCACATCGAAGCTAACTAAGATCCTGTGATATCTATCATACATCATCTCATGTTAAGATGAATGACATCTACTTTTAATCATCCAATTTATCTATTGGTAGATGGGGTACATTGGCCACTTTAATTTCAATCACATGACCATGGAATAGAATCAAGGGATGGGTCTGGATGTTGTCAATCATATCATGCCAATTCTTACAATGTAATGAAGATATAATGCAATAATAAACTTACGAAATATGTTATTGAAAAGTTTATCAATAGGCTTGTTAGCTCATTAATTTCATTCCATATATACCTTTTTCATTCCGATGGTTATTTCTTAGATTGGCTATAAAGTATATAATAAGACACTGACTTTCATATATCGCTTGATTCACGAAAATGTAATATTACAAAGGATGCTATATTTATGATAATTTTATACTTAGTAATTAAATTCATAAAATAAAATATTATCATATTTAGTTAATAATCACAAATATGGTAATTTGGTTACCTAATTTTTAAATTTTATTTGAATTTAGTTATAAATTTTTATTTTTAAGTGGCACTCTTTTCTTTTTGCTAGAATATTAGATGTTTTAATATGGAATAGAGTGCTAAGTGAATGAGTGCTTCGACAGGATTGTATGATCGATGCATTTCATTAAAATTTAAAAAAAAATTATAAAATCGATATTAGGCCAGCTATGCTATATAGAACAAAGTCTTGGGCAATACTAAAATAATATATAAATAAATTAAGTGTAACAGAAATGTGCATGTTAAGATGGATATATAGTAAAACTTTAAAAGATAGATTAGAAATAAATATGTACAAGAAATGATAGTAGTAGTCCCAATTGAAGATAAAATATGAGAAAACCGATTATGATGATATGCAACGAAGACCTTTAGATACTTCAATAAGAAAGAATGATCTTTTTACGGTCTATGATAATGATAAAGGTAAATGTAGACCTAAACTAATATAGACAGAAATAATTAAGAAAGATATAACTATTTGTAATTTGAGTGTCAACTTAATCCTGAATATAGCCGACTCCATGTAGTTGAAAAAAAGCTTAGATGAGTTGAGTTGGGTTGAATATGAGATATTCTAATAAAAAATAAGATTCTTTATAAACTAATTTATAAATATTAATATTTAAACATTACAAATATTTAATATATTATAATATTATTAAATATCTCGTTATATAATATATAATATATAATGAAGACATATTTAGTAATATATATATAATAATTTATTATGTAAGAGGGCCTTAAATATTAACAATCTAACATTTATATATTATTATATAAATATAATAAATTTAACATTAAACATAATATAATATTAAATAATTAAATATTGTATAGGATAAATTAAATATAATTAGATTAAGTATTATTAAATATTTATATAAAAATCAAAAGCATAAAATTATAAACCTCGGTAATCTTGAACACCCATCTTTTACATGAAAATTAAATTATAATTTATGATAATCTTATATTACCAAAATCAAATATTATTGTTTTAAATATTAAATATCGTAATTTACATGAAATCTTAGATTATTATGATAGATTACCATAAATTAATAGATCTTTTAATGTTATACCCTACATTTACAGGCACATTAGTCGCTTATTACATTATATATATATATATCCTCTCAAGGATGCATGCTGCATT
>UESW01004419.1:0-131615 GCA_900491605.1 Calamus simplicifolius
AGTAGGGTTATAAGTTAATGGGCCAATATTCAATGAAGTACGGAGGAGAAAGAAGGAAAAGGAACAGGAGCAGCATGGAATTTCCTTGAAGATGATAATACTTAGGGCCCTTTGGGTTGCTCTAATAGATTATTAGCAGGATTAACTTAACTTAGACAGCCATGACAGGAAGGTAAGTGGTGTGAAGAGTTAAAAAAAATTGTTATTAGGCAAACATTTGTCATGAGGAATCCTAAAAAACATGGATTGCATAAATCACCTTTCAAAAAGATACATAATTTCTATTTTTTGGGGATATTATGCTTAATGGCTTCCATGGATGAGTGAGTTTCTTCATTCTTTCCAGTGAAGCCTCTGTTCAAGTCAATGAAATGGCTTTGTGCAAGGAATATTGGATGCAAGCATCCAAACAGGCCCTTGCTGTCGAGAAAGCATTATAATCATTTCACAGCAATTCAATCATATTTCCTCGCCTCCATACAAGCCAAGTTAGTTTGGGCATATGAAATGTAAATTATTCCATGCAATCAATCCATGCCTGTGTTTGTGGCATGAACTGGCACCGTATAATATACAAAAATGAGTTCGATCTACGGCCCTGTTTTGTAGCTACCATGTGATGAATGCCAGCTATGCCTTGGAGTGGATTTAATGATGCCTGTGAACTGCATTACTCTGGTCTTGCATGTAGGTTGAGGCACTGCAGTTCGCTAAGGCCATTGAATCCATTTCACACCCAACATGGTGGGCATCATGCGGTACTTGCATTCACAGGTCTCAATGAAGTGAACTGAGTTTAATAAAAAGTGTATGCTTTTATGACAAGAATGAAATCTTTCTAATTAGTCCTGGAAGATCTGTCTCTTTTGATAGCTGACACTTTGGATTTTCAGATAAATATCCTTTCCAGGTTTTTTTATTTGCTAAGTGCTGCATGCAATTTGTGCATTGGAGTTATTCAAATTTGGCATTTTTTGTGATTTTTAGGTCCCTCCTTTCACTTACTTCCAGGTTCAACCATGATAATTGTATACATGTGATATCACACTACTTTTGAGTAGAAATTTTCTTTGAGAGAAAAAGAGCTTCATTAGTTTGCTTTTCTTGTGAATAAGTAATATAAATGCTGACTTTGGTTGTAGCATATATACTGGAATGCTCAAATTTTCCTCAACCTTCTTCTTCTTTTTTTTTTTTTTAATGATTTGATATGTTCTGCGATGCTGTTGTTAGTATACTAAACAAAGATGGTTTTTTTGTGGTTAAAATTCAGGGGTATATTGTTTTTCTTAAGTAAATTTTAATTTCCGTGCAGGATCCTAAATTGCTAGCAGCTTTGAAAAAAAATCATAAAAGATCGGTTGCATATGCAGGTGCCTTTCTTCTGAAGGATGAACCCAGGACTGATCTGAGTACAGATATTAAATAATGGATGTGATGTTGTTAAATATAAATTATATTTTGTTAGACAAGGAATGATTTTATAGGCATGACATCCATTTCACAAATAATACTGCTGAGTTCTTGACCTTTGTGTTCAAGAATGTAACTTTGTTTTAGAAACTATGAACTGTATTGGATGCCAAGCGGAAAAAGAAAGCACGGTTTTGTTTGAAAATAGAAGTTTTGGTAAAGAATGGTCATAGTTATTGGAACAAAGTTTGTCTTCCATGTAAAAGTTATGGGCCGTCTATTACTAGAAGGATTTTAATTTTCTAAAAAAGAGTTGCTAACCACAAAGTTGAGCTTGGAACTATGATAAGTGAAATACGTTTCACATCTGGACCATTCACAGTCCAATTTTGTGTATTTTTGTTTGCAATAGGCAGTTTTTCTTGCTGGAACATTTATTTGTTCTTTAAGTGCTGAAACCTACCTCACAAGTTTTGATCATTGGCTTGCTCATATGATGGTCAAATTAATAATGTTCTTAGTTTCTGTTTGGGTAATTTGTATGCTTTTACTAAATGATGCTCTTTCAGCACTTCTATGACATATAACACGAGAAAAAGGACTTACCAAGAGAAAAGGAATCTTTTTATAAAAAAATAAAAAACAATCTGGAAGGTAATATTATGTCATTGCCACTATATCATCTCATATGTATGTTTCCATAGCTTGAAAGTCATATGAAAGAAAATTTCAGTTCCATGTACTGGTGAAATTTATTAGAATAGCAAGTGGATTTTTTTTTCCAAGAAGAGATTTGATTTTTATCTCCTAGAATCAAATTAAATTCTTGATCACATACGTGACTAAAATAGATGTATGAAACATATTGAGGTTCAATTCGCTTCGTTGGTTAAACTTTCTTATAAAAGATGTCCTCCTCCTCACACATAAAATTTAGGTTTGTTTTAAGTCTCCACTACCCATGACCACCATCAGCGACACTAATTTTCTTCAACTACTTCCATTATGCCATCCAGCCCAGCCACCCCTTTTTCCCCCTACCACCTTTCTCCACCATTAGCTAGAGAGGTTTAGTGGGGATACATGATGAAATGTCAAAGCGAGGGAATGTGGAGTGAGCCTCCACTTTAGGAAGAGATTTTAATCTGAGGGATTGGACGGCTGAGGAAGAGATGTTGGGTCATCCCTGGCAGAGGAAGGGGGACGAGACACAACAGCCAAAGATGATGATGGGAGTATGTATTGCTGTGGTTTACAACAACTGTCCGGAGGAGAGCTGCCATTGGTGGTGTTTGAAGTTTGTGAATAAGTCAAGCAGATTGTTTTGAGATGCATGATCTGGATAAGAGAGACTGAAAAGGATTTGTATTTTCTTCTACGAAATGATATGTCATTGCAAGGCAAATTGAAATATGCCATCTAGATTACTGATTATTTTCCAGCAGTCATATAAGAATCTTGTTTCTTCCATGTAACATCTTTACTCACAGTCTGTAATCATATTATTTCTATGCTGAAAATGTATTACAATGTTAAAGAAATCTAGTCCATGCGTCAATACAAACTGTGGGTGATGGTCAAGTGGGGAAGAAACTTGAGGATGAGAACTCTCACAAGATGGCTACAACATCTGCCTCAATAGAATCCAAACAAGAAACTGAAGACGCCTTGCATGAACAGTCTAATGGAACAGCCTTACAAGAATCTGAAGCAACTTCTCATCGTTGGAAGAGGCCGCAATGTGCAACCATCTCTCTCATCATCAGACAATATTGCAACAGCAAACCAACCATTGATTCAAAGGTATTCTGACAAAGCTAAGTGACTAAAACATGCGTCTTAGTGTAACATAAGAATTGGTTTACCATTGATACCTACTAGTGATTTTTCTTGCAAATCCTATGTGTAGACTAGTACTAAAATGTTTTCTACATTAACAGGCAAACGAGTTAGACAATAGGAACTACTTAAACGTAACATAGATACATGTTGGGCTTTTTTTGGCGCTCTATGCTTACTGTGTCATGTATTAATTGATTCCTTTATTTACAGGTGGACATAGAAACAACAGGTGTAAAGGATGTGAAAGTTGATAATGTAATCGAAAAGGTTTTTGTTGATGTCTCAAAGCTGGCTGATTTTGTGGGCAAACCATTGTTCCAGTCCGAACATATATATGAGCAAACTCCAGTAGGGGTTGTCATGAGTCTTGCTTGGACTGCAATGGGTGGTTCAATAACGTTTGTTGAAACTGTCCTGATGGAGCAAGGAGAAGGAAGAGGTGCACTTCTGCTTACAGGTTTAGCTTGGAGATGTCATAAATAGAGATGAGCACTGGGCCGAGCCACCCATAGCCCGGCCTAGGCTAACCCGCCTGTGCCTGGCACGGCCCGGTTGCTACATTACCTGGCTGTGTCAGGCACAGCCCATGAAAGGGGGCCATGCCGGGCTCAGAAACTTTGGCCCGCAGACCAAGCCCGACATGGCCTATTAGGGCCTGAGCGGGCATGGCCCGGGCCTGATTCCTTTAAAATATTTTTTATGTAAAAAAATATTTTTTAATAAATTAAAAAGTTGTTGGAAACAAAGGATTTATTAATATGAAGCCACCTTAATGATGGAGGGTTTGGCATAGATCCTTACCAATTTATTAATTTAAAATCATAATGGTACATTAAGGGAGTGGGGCTTGGCTTGACCTCTAGAATACAATAAGAAAGAAGAAAAAATAGAGATGACTCACTTTAACAATGAAAAAAATAAAATTATAAAATTATAAAAATAGAGATAACTCACCCATCAGTAGTATTTGTGCCATCATCTTCGCTGGATATGTCATGTCCACCTTTATCTTGAAGCTTTGCCTCAGCATCCAACCAATCTTTAAAGCAGAGAAGCATCTTAATTGTGTCGTGAGTCATTCTACTTCTCTTTTCGTTCAGAACACGCTGACCTGCACTGAAAGTAGATTTCGATGCTACTATGAACATTGGCATAACTAAAATATCACGTGCAATGGCAGATATAACAATATATTGATTTTTAACACTTTTTCATCAAGTTAATACATCTAGATTCCCTATTTGATTTTCATCATATGCAGACTG
Organism: Calamus simplicifolius; assembly: GCA_900491605.1. Classification (NCBI taxonomy): domain Eukaryota; kingdom Viridiplantae; phylum Streptophyta; class Magnoliopsida; order Arecales; family Arecaceae; genus Calamus; species Calamus simplicifolius. Next base: position 4,521 of record UESW01004419.1, read on the forward strand.
AAGATCATTTCGTAAATAAAATTCTAGTTCACTACTTAAAGAAGATGAAGATGAACTTGAAGCATGTGTATGTTTTCTTTATGCAATGAATGAAAAAATAGATGACGAGCGAGAACTAGAAGAAGAAATAGAGCTTTGTGCGGGTATTCTAGATCTATGAATTTTTTCATCATATAAAGCATAAATATCATAAAAAAAGTCATGTTATCTCATTTTTAGCAGGTTCAGGATCTTGAATCATGTTTTCACAATATGCATCAATTAAAATTAGTACGTCACCTAATTTAACTCTAGAATCAAATACAGCATCTAAGTTATGCATAGGACATATCTTGTCCCAATATTCATTCCATTTAGATTCCATTTGTTCAATAATAGGCATTAAAACATCATTATATCTATGTTCAGCAAATTTTTTACTAATTATATATGCTTGTTGTAAAAATGAACATGTAGTTGGATAATAAATACCAGAAAGAACATTTATAGGATCATAAAAACTAACCAAAAAATTTTAAAATTTTACCTTTACTCCAATTAGTTTTAGTCAATGTAAATCCTAATCCACGATTATTAATATATGCACTTAATAAGTTTTTATATGGATATGCATTATGAATCATGCTATATGTTGAGTTTCAACGAGTAATTATATCAAGTTTAAATTTTTTAAAATGTTTACCATGATCTATACATAATTATTTAAATTCTTGAAGTTTTAATCTTGAAGCATGAATAAAAAAACTGCATTTCTAATTTTTGAAATAACATCTTGAATCATGCCCATGCCACAGAAAGATTTAATATATGATATGTACATCTAATATGCAATAAATGTTCATTTAAAATGGGATGCAATGAGTCTTTCAATAATGCAATAATAGAATTATTATTAGATGCATTATCAAAAGTAATAGATATGATTTTATCATTAATATTATATTTGCATGCAGTTTGATAAATGACATTTGAAATTTATTGCGCACAATGCGAAAAATCTAAAGCACAAAAAAGCAAGAATATGTTTATTTAATTGCTAATCATTATCAATATAATGAGCAGTAATAGCAATAAAATAATTACTACCTACAGATGCTAACCAAATATCAGAAGTTAGAGAAACTCTTGCATTTAAAATAAAGAGCATTTCTATTAAACTTTGTCTCATTGCTAAAAATTTGTTATAGTTACTCTTCTAAATGTATGCCTACTAGTTTTTTCTATAAGCAGGTTGTAAGGTTAATTAAACATATTATTCAAAATTAAAAGATTCACATAAACTAAAATGTAATTCATCCTTAACTATCCATCTTACAAGTAATTTTCTCTGATTTTCATAATTATATGCAAAAGTACCTACAAGTGATCCCCTTGTATATTAAGGATACTTTGTAGACGAGAATCATACATCGTATGAGTCTCTTGATGTCTTTTTAAATGGCCTATTCCCCCACCACTACTACAACTATAAAGTTTGCACATTTTCTATATTTTGCTTTTAAGACTCCATCAACTATAATTCTATCAAATTCATTCCAAACATCACTAGTCCTCTTACGAGAAGAGGTTTGACCTTTACTTGGTTCACTGGTTCTAGAGAAAACTTGGAGATTAGTTTTCTTTCCCTAAAAAAAGGGGGCATGCCAAAATAACTCTCGTCATAAGATGTCATATCTAAAATTCTAAATTGATGAACGCAAAAAATTAAAAACTAACCACAAGGAGGAATTGAGAAGAGAACCAGAAGTGGAGGCATTGAGTTGAGATTTGTGAGCTTCGACTTGTGCTCTCACCTCTCAACAAGAAGTGACATCTTTTTTTTTTTTGTACTTCTAGCTTCTCAACAAGAACCTTCTCTTGTGTAGCACTTGAACACTTGCTAGAACACTTGCTATAAAAGAGAAATAGTAGTAGTAAAGAAGAAGAGAAGAATTGGTTTGGTGTGATGAGAATAAGGGAGAATGGGGTATTTAATTTTTTTTTCCAAAATATCCCTCAATGTAGCCGTTTTATGGGTGTTGGATGGGGTTTAAAATGGTAAAAACCCCCTCCAACTAGCCGTTTCTAGCCTTTATTTTTTGGCCATGCCCCAGCACGGCCCGTTTATTTTTGACCCGAGGGCTTGGGTCGGGCCATGCCGAGCATGGCCCAATGCTCAAGTTTAGTCATGAGGAGAGTGCCCGAATAGCTCATACTGTAGCCAGATAAATATTGCTTCAGAAAGAACCAGACAACCCATTTTTTTGCCAACTCCAAGCTCCATTTGCATCTGCCAGCAGGTGCTACCCCCAAGGATGGAGCAAGTGGAGGGTGCACCATGGTAACATCAATGCTGTCTCTTGCCATGAAAAAGTGTGTTAAAAAGGACCTTGCAATGACTGGTGAAATCACATTAACAGGACGAATTCTCCCAACTGGTGGGGTATGCTACCTCTGTGAGATTCATAGTTTTTTTTCACATGATTATTCTAAGAGCTTCATGTTTCCTGTTCTTGCTTTGGTTTCTTCAGCTCACCATATTTGTCTCCTTGATCTTTGTGTGCTGCTTGATTTGCCATCCATTGTAGAATTATTTGAATCTTTGAGTTTTTTATATGCATATTGATCAGTTTTTTTTGCCATAGCCCCAATTTTCTATTTGTAAACTGCAAAGCTTGACATTTTTACTGGATTAGCAAACTTCCTATGTTTAGCAAAAGCATTATTAAGTTTTAATATGCATATTGATCAGTTTTTTTGTCATAGCCCCAATTTTCTATTTGTAAACTGCAAAGCTTGACATTTTTACTGGATGAGCAAACTTCCTGTGTTTAGCAAAGGTATTCTTAAGTTTTATTTAAAAAATAACACTAGAAATTGCCATATTTGATGTTAATTGTTGTTCTGAAATTGAGTTTTATTCTGTTAGTTGTTTAAAGGTTTATTCCTACCAAACTGGTCAAGGAGAAGACAATTGCTGCCAGAAGAAACAAGGTGAAGACTCATATTCCCATCAGCTAACAGAGCAGATTTTGATCAGCTTTCTGCTAACACAAAGGCCGGCCTTTGAAAGTGACTCTTAAACCAAATATTTGAGCTGGCTTTTGAAAGTGACTCTTAAACCACAAACATAGTCTCTAATCCACTTTTATTGGGTTGTCGCGTATGATAGTTTTCTTGATGACTGCAAAATATTATGTGGTAGTTTATGATAGTTTTCTTGATGACTGCAAGAGATTCTGTGGTAGTTCTTCGTGATGCTGATCTTCAAGAGAGCTGGAGTCGAAAGTAGTTCATCTAGCAAGCTTCTGTCAGCATCCATGATTTTGAATTCTTTATTATGTCTTACAACATTTGTCATCGTTTTTGGAAGTGGTCAGTGGTCAATTATAAATACAGTATTTCAACACATTATTTTTGAACATTTTCATTTTCATCAATACTTAAATGTAATCTATTGCCGCCAAGTCACGTTCCTCGAATGTCAGGGTAACAAAGAGTTTCGTCCTCAATGGAGTTCCTGCAAGAAAGTCTTCGGGGATCAGTTTCACCAGTGGGGACCCTTCGACTCAAGTAAGCGACTTGGGAACAGTGAAAGAGAGAAATGGAAAATAGCTTGAGAACTTAAGTTTAGATCCTTCCCCTCATTGTGAGCGAATGTTCTTATACCTATTCGAAGATCCCTCTTTTCCGCTTTTAGAAGGTGGGTAATTCCGATACATTACTGTTTGGCAGTGGACAGATGGCCAGGTTAACAAAGACAGGTCGCAACTGACACTGAGCATGTCAGAGGTGTCCCATCCTGCCAGCCCTCTTGCCAGGTACAACACCACAGGTGGGCAGATGAGCCTAGTCGCGTCAGGCGTGTGCCGTTACAGGTAGTGGCCACGTGCAGTTGCAGACGGTTAGTGGGCCACGTGGTGGCTACATGTGATTAGTGGGCCACGTGGTAGTGCCAGACGGCTCGAGGTAGTGGGGACCTGGAGTCCGAGGCCGAGGGGACTTGGGGTCCGAGGCCGAAGGAACCTAGAATCCGAGGCCGAGGGAACCTAGGGTCGAGGCCAAGGGGACCTAGAGTTCGAGGCCAAGGGGACCCAGGGTCCGAGGCCGAGGGGGCCTCGGAGTCCGAGGCTGGGGATCCATCAGTTGCCTTTTCCGTCAACTCTAACGGCTCGGGCAACCACATTATATGCCCTCTTGCCCCTAAGACGATGCGGGCCCACTCCCTGCTCGGCGAAAGGAGCGTAAAAAGATTTTAGGTGGTTGATCCCGGTGCGTCGCCTATCATGGAGGGGCACGTGTCCTTGGAGATAGCAATTCTTAGCACGGATGACTTGGGGTGTCGCAGTGCCACCGCCCCTGTCAACCGTCAGATCTATAGGGATCCTTCTCGAAACGGGGTGTCCTTTCAGAACCCATAAAAAAGCAGCTGCTATAATTGCCATCATGGTACTGACGTCATCGATGCTCCGCGATTGGCCGAAGGCAGAGCACTCCACATGCCGAGCGCTTGTCGAGGTGACACCGCCTATGGAGGGCGTCCACGTGGTCGGTTGGGCTAGGCTGAATGATTCGAAACTGGTGTATAGCCAGGGGAAAGCTCTAAACTTGACATTCTTCTTCTGAGATCTTTGTCTTTCTCCCTAAGCTCTCACCTTGTCCGAGCTTTCCTCCTTTAAGTCTTACTGCCTCCCTCATCACTCTTCTCTTTCATCCAAGTTAGTCCCCTGATCCCTTCCAGTTCTTTTATAGCTTCCTCTTCTCCTTCCTGGTCTTCTGCTCCACCCGAAGATCGCCTGTCCTCCTCGCAAGTGCGAGCTTCCCCATCCCCCATGCCTGCATGGTCTTCTTCTCCTCACCTTCCTCCGAGGACCTCGTTCCTCTGTCCCAACGGTGAGTCGTCAATCGGGCCCCTGCCAGGGGTCGTTCGGTGGCCGTCGATCCTCCTCCTAGGGCTAGGGTAGATCCCCGAAAGGAGCCGCCTCCACCTTAACTAGACAAGAATTAGCCAATATTAGGGCTCGATTTGGGGTTCCAAGCAGCGTCCAGCTGTTTGTCCCCACCCCTAATGACAGGTTGACGTCCTCCTGTCCCAAGCGGATCGCTCTGTATGAGGCATTCCTCAAGGGGGGCCTTCGACTACTCCTTCATCCCTTCATCGTCAACCTTCTTGATCTTTTTTCTTTCGTGCCCGTCCAATTGGTCCCAAACTTTATTCGGACCATCTGCAGTTTCTTAGTGCTGTGCCATCTTCAAGGATAGAGGCTAGGGTTTTCCTTTTTTGTAGCTTCTACACCCTCCGCCAACAATCAAGCTAGTGGGTGTTCTAGCCTAGGCCTAGCCGAGCCCTCCGACTAGGTCTCCCCATGTTCGTTAAGGGGTGGAAGACCCAATTCTTCTTTGTTGACCTCGAGGGGGTGAGGGCATGGTGGGGGATCCTGATACACGACCAAACAAGAACTCGATAGTGGTCCTGAGGGATAAGGAAGCATTTGGGCAGTTGCTGACAGCAGTGGTTCCTTGCTACAACTAGCTCCTATCCGAGGAGAACCTCCAGCTTGTAGGTATTCTCCGAGCAGTGATGAGCAGCCAAGGACCTTTCCTATCCCTTCTTCTCTCATCTACCTCTCTTCTCTTTCTTTCTTTTTTTGAAGTGGCTCTGACCTGCCTTGACTTGTGCAGATATGAGGCCGCCAACCAAAATGTTGATGAGGGCAGTCGCAAAGAAGCGGAAGGCCACGGGCGAGACAGGAGGATCAAGGAAGAGACCCCATCCCCAGGCCCCTGCCCCCACCCGACGGCCAGCAAGCAAGCGAGGAGGTTGCCCCTTCAGCCACCCAGTCATCCATCTCACCGAGCGCCCTGTTGACAGCCTCAACAATCGATTTGACCGTCGACACCCCTCCAGAGGAGCCGAGGGTGGTGGTAGTTCCCCCGAGTGTCGAACCGGCCGTCGCTAGCATCGAGCCATCGGAGCCCGCAGTCGTGCCCGCCCCGAGGAAGGCCCGCCCGCGGATAGAGACACTGCGACATCTACGCCCTCAGCCTCGTTCGACCCCGAGGGAAGAAGGGCTGGGGCGGACCCTCCGCGGGTGTCTCTTGCCTACAACGGTCGCACCGCCGAACGACTGATGGCAAGGGTCTACCTACCGGAGCTCCAGGCAGAGTTTAGCCAATTGGATGCTCCCGCCATCCTCCAGAATGCCTTCGCGGCGCACCTATGGGTAGGTGTCTTCTTTTTTCTCTTCTAGTTTCTACTTTTCTGAGTACTAACCAAGGCTTTCCTTGTGCAGGCGGTGAACTCTCTATCGGCCTTGAGTGACACCACCCTCCGGAGCGGCCGACTTAGGGTGTGCTCGCGCCGCTGAAGCCAAGCTGGGGGCCTATCAACTCCGACTGGACATGGAAAATTGGTGATCCATGAGGTGGAGGAGTCCGAAGGCCAGGTTGAAGGCGCCGAGGAAATCACCCGGAGGGCTGACGCTCAAGTTGTCGATGCCACCGCCCGAGTGAACGATGCCCTGCAGAGAGCCCGAGCCATCGAGGAAAGGGCCGCGGTGGCAAAGCTAGTGGCGGCAGAGTCCATGGAGCGCTTCCGAGGCTCCATCGCCTTCGCTAGGGAGGTGGCAGAGGGCTCCGCTGACGCCTACCTCCAGGCTTCCGCTACGGGAAGAGAAGGCCGCGCGAGTCTTTGGGATCGCTAGCCTTACAGACATCGAGCCTGACATCTACGAAGGGTCAGAAGACTCATCCGATGGTGGATCGGCGCTAGTCGACACCTGAGGGCTCTCTCCAGCGCTTTTCCTTTTTGTTCTCATTATTGTTTCCAAGTCCGACTTGAGTCGACATTTTGCACACATTTACAAAGTAATGAAAATGACTAATTTTCCATTGCATCCACCTTAGAAGATTGATTACTTAGCTCAAATTAGTATGCTTTCCTACACGGCCCATCGTCATAGGACTCTTGATAGGACTGTGCCCTGGTGGGGTCATCGTGTCTATTTGCTCGTCACGAGCAAGTCCATGACTTAGTTGCTACGTAGGATCGGATCCTTGTGGGAGTGCTGAGGCTGGCCTCGGAGCTTTCCTTTGTGAAACCCAAGTTCGGCCTCAAGGTGTAAGTCTCGTGATAAGTTTGCAGCATCGAGCAGTCATCGGGACTTCAGGGCTGGCCGAGGTCACTCTTCGGGTGCCAAATCGGCCTCAAGTTCTTAGCACTGACCGAAGTTAGGCTTTGGTGCCAAGCTGACCTCGGGCTTTCAGTGCCGACCGAAGCCGAGCTTTGGTGCTGAGCTGGCCTCGGGCTTTCAATGCCGATCGGAGTCGAGCTTTGGTGCCAAGCTAGCCTCAGGCTTTCAATGCCAACTAGAGCCGGGCTTTGGTGCCAAGCTGTTGGCCCAGATGGCAACCCAAGAGGGGGTGAATTGGTTCTTTAAAAAATTTTAACACTTTGAAATTATTTTGATTGATATAAAGATGCTCAAATGAACTAAATTAATTGAAGCTAAGCAAGAATGAGATTGATAGAGAGAGAGATAATATGCACGGCAAACATAAAGATTTTATAGTGGTTTGGTGTATCCAACACCTACATCCTCTCCAAGCCACACTTGGGTCCACACTATAGTCCACTTGATTACAGTCGAGTTGTTTTACAAGCTCACAATCCAAACTTGTTGTTTTCCGGGATCACAATGAACCCAACTGATTTTTTCGGGCTCACCAGCACAAAACCCAACCACAAGCTATCCTAAGTTTGTCCCGAGGTATGCTACCTCCACTAATTCAATCCCCTGATTGAATTAGTAAACAATAATTTAAAATAAAGTTTACAATACAAGACAACTCCTTAAATGAGCAAATATGCAATTTAATAAACAAATGTAAGAAAAGCCTATTTGAAGCGATTTTGATTTGAGCTTTTCTTCTTTTCTTCTTTTCCTCTTCTCCTTTGAAAGATTGAATCAGGCCTCAGCTCAGATTCTTCACTGAAATCGCAGTTGAGAAGTTGGGAAAAATAGGCTTTTGCTTTCTTCCTTTTCACTTGGGAAATCCTTCGATTTTGAGCTTTGAATGCTTTGGATTTCTCTTTGGACTCTCTAGGATTGGTTGATGTGAGCTCAGAGTCTTTTCTCTTTGATTTTTCTCTCTTTCTTTCATAAGATTTTTTTATTTTCCAGTCTTTTTTTCAAATGGATGGTTCCCTTTTTATAGATATCTTAATCAAGTTTAGGTGAGAAAAATAGCCGTTACAGAGCAGTTGGATTGCTTCTACATACAAAGAAAACTATCCGTTAGAGATTAGGTGAAAAAATATTACCGTTAGAGTCTGTTCTGACATTTGAAAAATCCTATTCCTGACAGGTTGGAGTCGGCTCCAACTTTTCATGTGTCGGCTCCAAGTCGGGGTGTCCAAAAATAGTAATAGGAAGTTCATTGAGGAGTTGACTCCGAAAAAGTTAAGTGTCGGCTCGATGCATTCGAGAGTCGGCTCCAAATCCAAAGGTGTCGACTCTAACTATATCTAAAACACATGCTCTCTGTACTCAGGTTAGAGTCGGCTCCAGAAACTCAGGTGTCGGCTCCGCAACTTTCAAGTGTCGGCTCCCGAACTCTAGGTGTTGGCTCTGAAAACTAACGCAAAACCACTTCTCGATATCTCAGATTGGAGTCGGCTTTGAAACTCTAGGTGTCGACTCTGGACCGTGCTGAAATCCTAGAAAAGTTTTGATACGCCTTGGGGTCGGCTCCGGACTGTTGAGGTATCGACTCTAAGTTCTGAACTTAGATAATTTCCTTTCAAATTTGATTCAAAACTTATTCCTTTATACCTTTTGATTAATTAATCAACCTTAATGCCTGAAACACTTATCAAATATATCAGAAACATGATAATATACTCATGGTTTTTGTTAATCATCAAAATCAATAATTGGGTCAACACGAGCTGGCCTTGGGCTTTCAGTGCCGACCAAAGTCGAGCATTGGTGTCGAGCTGGCCTCGGGCTTTCAGTGCTGATCGGAGTCAGGCTTTGGTGCCGAGCTAGACTCGGGCTTTCAATGCCGATCGGAGTCGAGCTTTGGTGCTAAGCTAGCCTCGGGCTTTCAGTGACGACCAGAGCCAGGCTTTGGTGCCGAGCTGGCCTTGGGCTTTCAGTGCCAACCGAGCCGTGCTTTGGTGTTGAGCTAGCCTCGGGCTTTCAGTGCTGACCAGAGCCAGGCTTTGGTGCCGAGCTAGCCTCGGGCTTTCAGTGCTGACCAGAGCTAGGCTTTGGTGCCGAGCTGGCCTCGGGCTTTCAGTGCCGATCGGAGATGAGCTTTGGTATCGAGATGGCCTCGGGCTTTCAGTGTCGACCGAAGCCGGGCTTTGGTGTCGAGCTGGCCTCGGGCTTTCGGTGTCGATCAGAGCTGGGCTTTGGTGCCGACCTGGCCTCGAGCTTTCAGTGCCGATAGGAGTCGGGCTTTGGTGTCGAGCTGCCTCGGGCTTTCAGTGCCGACCGAAGTCGGGCTTTGGTGCCGAGCTGGCCTTGAGTTTTAGTGCCGACCAGAGTCGGGCTTTGGTGCCGAGCTGGCCTCGGGCTTTCAATGCCGATATGAGTCGAGCTTTGGTTCCGAGCTGGCCTTAGGCTTTCAGTGCCGATTGGAGTCGGGCTTTGGTGCCAAACTTGCCTTGGGCTTTTAGTGCCGACTGGAGCCGGGCTTCGGTGCCGAGCTGGCCTCGGGCTTTCAGTGCCGACCAGAGCCAGGCTTCGGTGCTGAGCTGGCCTCGGGCTTTCAGTGCCGACCAGAGCCGGGCTTTGGTGCCAAGCTAGCCTCGGGCTTTCAGTGCCAACCAGAGCCGGGCTTTGGTTGAAAGGATGAGACACTTGAACACATCTTTGTTAATCGAAGGGAGATGAGATATTCAAGGCTATCTTTATTTCAATGAGCAAAAAGGATGAGGTACTCAAACCTAAGATTAGTTGGTTGCATACTGTAGCTGGTAAACCACTGTCAAAAGCAATTGGACTTACAAGGCAAAGGCGGCGATTCGGTCATCCTGGGGTGGTGGCGAAGGAGGAGCCGAGAGGTTGGCCTGAGGAGCAGGGAGACCGGTCTCCCGCTACTCTGGTTCTGGGCTATGGCCCCCAACGCGACTGGTGGAGATCTTCTGAGCATGTGTTACCACTATCCTTACTCAGTGGGAGGTAGAGATTTATCGCTGGCTTCTGCAGGTATTTTGCTTCTCTGTATCTTCCCCCTATCGGTGCACCAATCTGTTGCTTCCAAGTCAAGTTCCTCGAATATCAGAGTAACGGAGAGTCTCCTGCTCGGAGTTCCTGCAAGAAAGTCCCCGAGGACCGGTTTCACCGGTGGGGACCCTCCGATGCTCAAGTAAACGACTTGGGAACAGTGAAAGAGAGAAATGAAAAATAGCTTGAGAACTTGAGTTCAGATCCTTCCTCTCATTGTGAGCCAAGGTTCTTATACATGTTCGAAGATCCCTCTTTCCCGCTTTTAGAAGGTGGCTAATTCCGAAACGTTGTTATTTGGTAGTGGATAGATGGCCAGGCTGACAAAGATGGGTCGCAACTGACACTGTATCCCACCCTGCCAGTCCTCCTACCGGGTGCGACGCCATAGGTGGACAGGTGGCCTAGTCGCGTCAGGCGTGCGTCGTTACAGGGGTCACGCGTAGTTGCAGACAATTAGTAGGCCATGTGGTGGCTGCAGGTGATTAGTGGGTCACGTGGTAATGTCAGACGGCTTGAGGTAGTAGGAACCTGGAGTCCGAGATCGAGAGGACCTGAAGTCCGAGGCCAAGGCCGAGGGGGCCTCGAAGTCCGAGGCTGGGGGTTCGTCAATTGCCTCTCCTGTCAACTCTAATGCGCTCGGGCCGCTACATCATAATCTATTTTCAAATTCCAAATCTTTTATTCATTGATTATTAACGTGATGTTATTTACTGGATTAATTTCAATGTTCAACCCCTTGTGTTTTTCTCCTTTCTTTTTTTTTTGTTACAGACGGATGATCACACCACTCTGGGGTGAGTCAAACCGAGATATCGGAGTACATAATTTATTGCAAAATAACAGGACATGGATCATCATTATGCCATTCCCATTGGCCTGAATGGCGGGCTACAGCTGAGGCGACCCAATCAGCTGCAGTATTGGCTTCTCTATAGACATGATGGATTACCGGTGCACATGTAGATTGGAGAGCAGCCCATATATCCCTGGGTGAGGGAATTTTGTGGGGAACAACAACTAGCATCCCGTCTGATCCAGTGGATAACTGTAAGAGAATCTCCCTCTATAACCACTCAGCAAGAGCGCAAGGTACGGACTGCGTAAGTGATGCCTGCCCAAGCAGCTTGCAACTCGGCCATAGGAACCGAGATATTAAGGGAACCATGACCACCAGCCGCAAGCAACTGGCCCTCCGGCCCCCTGATAATAAACCCAGATCTAGCGATACGATCCGAAACAGAACCATCAAAATTCACTTTGACATAACCTAGGGATGGGGGCTCCCAAGATATAAATACCGTAGAACGGTGCGCTGTCGAAGTAGCAGGGAATCCCAGAGGCCGAGTCTATCAGAGTGAATGCCTGAGTCGACGCGGAGATACTCCGTGGCAAGGAAGCCAGCAGTGCGGATGATAGTCTAAGGTGAGGCCATCTTCTCTGCAAAGATAAATTGGTTCCTGGTTATCCAGATATGATAAGCCAATAAGCTGAGAAAACACCATGAGAACGGGTGCCACACTGAACATCAGATGGATGGCGCGCAATAAAGACAATCGGGTGGGTCCCTCCTCCGGCATCCATGGATTGTAAGAAAGCTGCTGCCAAATCCAAGCTGCACGAGAACATGTAATAATGGCGTGCTCACCCGTCTCATCCTGAGAACCACATATCGGACAGTACGGTCTGATGGAGAGACCGCGGCCAGCCACAGAGAGCAAGTAGGGAGGCGATCCATATCATCTTCCATAAGAAGAGCTGAATCCTGGGATGGATAGGCAACCTCCATATCCATGCCACATCATCCAAACCCAGGGGCCGATTACAAATGCGGTCAACAATGTCTCTAGTAGGGGCACGAGAAAGGCAGGATCGACGCCATAATCGGGTATCAGACCCAGCAGTGGAAACAAGAGGAATGGCAAGGATTCTTTGAGCTAGCTAGGCCCAAAAAGCTGGGACACAGTAGGGATATGCCAAGCAGAAGAATCTTGACAAGTCAATGCAGAGACAGGAACAGAGGGCCCAATATCAGAGCTAAGAAAAGTCGGCCAGCGAGATAGAGGAAGATCCGCTATCCAAGTATCCTGAGTGACATCAATCGATTTCTCATCCCCAATCATCCAATGGATATCAGTCATGATAGTAGGAGCAAACTGGCAAATCGCTCTCCATAAGAAGGAACAACGATGAGGAGAGCGGAAGATCGAGTCGGAAGTCCAATCACCGTATTGCCACACATGACAGTACTCCATAAGCAGTGTGGATCCAACAAAAATCTGGAGGCATGCCTAGCCAGAAAGGCTCTCTGTGAACTACCAACGACTGAATCTCCAGACCATACCGAGAGGTGTATTAGTATTGATATTTTAATAGTCGGCATTTCTGTTACCGATGCTAGAGTGTGTACGAATGAGAATTTTCCCTAGCGGGCAATAACCGTGGCATTAGTTCTACCATAACGAGAGGTGTATTGGTCGTATCATAAAATATCAAACAAAAATTATGGATAAGTTATTTTATGAACTTTTAGCTTTTTTAATTCATAGTGATAACAATAATATCTTAATTTCAAAATAATTGAAATTGATTATATGATTTTTTTCTTGATTTTGGATCATATTTTTAGTAAGTATTTTCTTAAGTGGCAGAAAGCCTCTTCTAAAATGGCTCATTGAACGCTATTATTCTACAATTTCACAAAACCGTTGTTTGATCTTGCTTGTGATGGAACTTATATTATTGGATTAAGTTAGAGAAAGGGATTGTGAGTTCCATCCATTCAAGTTTATATAAGAAATTAATGACGCATTTGATTTCTGAGAATACTCAGTTTTTCATCCTCATTTTTATAGAAAACCGAAAGCACTTGTGAAAACTCAATAAAATTTTTTTGAAAAAATATGAAGTAAAAACAGCTTAAAGATATTATCATTCTTTTTTATCAAAAATAAAATAAAAACAAAGTTACTAATTTGTATCACTTTTATTTTTTATTTTTAAAATAGAAACATGAAATTTATCATAAAAAATATGTTTGGTTACACTATTTTTACTTTTTATTTTAACTATAATTTCTTTTGGAAACCTAAGAACTTTTTAAGAAAATAATAATCTATACTATTGATAAATAACTATAGATATTGATATATTATAATAATATATATATTCATATTAGATTAAATAATTAGATTATTATTATTATTATTATATATTGACATGTTACATAATATAATATTAATGATATTGCACTAATACAAAATTAATATTGTATTACTATTTCTATTGATTATATATAACAAATATGTAATTTATAGATAACACATTATAATATATATTATATATTATTTAATAGCTTATAATACTATAATATTGTAGTTATATATTAAAATTAAATTATATTATTATTTTTACTTACTTGATTATATTACTATAATATCATATTTCCTTTAATTTTTTATTATCCTTTTTGAAGCTATTATTTATAATGAAAATATGATATGAAAAAAAATATTTTCACTTACCAAATATATTTTCTAGATATTGAAAAATATAAAATGAAAACTATTTTTAAAAATAAAAATAAAAAAATGTTCTTGAAAATCAACTGAAACCTAAAATCTCATTATAAGTTTCATCGTTAGAATTATTTTACTGGGGAAGATAAAGATGAAAAAGTTTTCTACCCTCATTTTTTCATGCTTGATTGAAAAAGGAAGAGAAAATTATATGTAAAGCGCGGACACTTTTCTTTTCTTTCACCTTTTCATCGGAAAATAAAAACCATGGGAAAGGTGGTATTTATTTTTTATACATTTTTTCTTTCTACTAAAAAATATTTTGGTACAAAAGTCTAAAATTACCCTTCAATATTTTTTCATTTCCTTTTATATCCACCTAATTTTTTGTTATATTTTTAATTATTATTAATTTATAATCTTAACCATCAATAATGTGATTCTAAATAAATTTATAATCTTTTTTATTTGATATTCATCAACAAACAATCAAAAAAAAATAAATTCTCAAATGATCCATTTAATGTTCATGCCATCTTTTTTATAGAAATATTATAGTCAAATTAATATTTTTTTAATCAAACATAGAAAAATATTTCTAGAGTTATTTTTCTATATAAATTTATAGTAAAATGTATTTTTTTCCTACAATTTAATTAGAAAATAAGTCTAAAAATTTTTAAAAAAAAATCAAACGAGCATCCTTCTTGGACTTCAGCTCTACATTGGCTCTTGAATTAATCAAGTCAACCTAACTCCATTTCTACTATGGCCAAGTTGAGTTCGCAGGTAGACATTTCATTCACTAGCAAATCCCCTCTATCTTGCTTAGATACTCCCGTTATCCTACTTAGATACTCCCGTTTCTTATAACTGATTACCTCTATATGAGCAGCACCTTCAATGATGTGCCGTGGATTTTAGTTTTTTTCTAGCCAGTGGGAATAGTCTAGAAAGGGGGTATAATGTTCCAGCGAATCTAACAGGTGGGGAAAGGTATTTGTGCACCAAGCGATGATTGACATACGGTGCATGTATATACATACACGTATTAAAACTTAACCAATCTTATTTATTTTTTATTTATTTATTTTATTAGGCACTAGTGGTTAAGTTTGTTTATTTATTTATTTATAGTAGTGATACATAAGAAAAGAAGTTTCTAATATTAAGTTGTGATGTATCTTTCAATAGAAAGACTAAATTTACTTAGCTTTAGTTAGTCTAATGATTTTTTAGTCTAGCTCAATCCAATATTAATGTTGGTCTTAGTAGCGATTGATAAACCCTTTTCATCTCATTTTTGTTACAATCAATATGTATACCAAAGCCTATTTTCTTTCTCTAACAATAGGCATTACTATCCTTTAGGAGCAATTCAATAAAGTTTTATGGTCAGAAGCGTATCCTTATTAAGCTATTGCTATAGCTGAACCTAAGATGGAAATGTCCTTACTTCTGTAGTTGAATTCGGATAACCTTTGTGCTGAATCATTGATTATAGAGAACATCAGCTCTTACTTCAAAGATAATGCAATATATATACCTATATAGCTAAGTTTTCTTAATTAATTTATTTTATTTATTATTTGATATAATTATTCATTTATAATTATTAGAGAATTTATTTTACCTCTATTAACTTAAATTTACAATAAAATGATCTTGTATGCCTTATAATCCTAACTTATTTATTTTTAATGCAATAAACATTTCAATGGGATGCTATTAGTGCGCTCATGAGATCAAAAATAAAATCAGAGATAATTTTATAAGTCAATACTTATATGATATTGCATTTGATAAAATATTTAATTTATTCAAGTTTCTTACTAGCTAAAGAAAAAAAATATTAATTTTGATATGCATGGCTGCAGTTCTATATGGGCTTAATTTCACTTTTGTTTCTAATATCTTTTTCTTTTTAATATAAGGATCAGCTCCTCGTATTGTTTATCATAACATTATGAAGAATTTAAGGCAAAAATTCAAAAGCTTTCTTTCTTTCCCTCTAATTTTTTTCAAAGAAAATAATTACAAGTTAATAATATAACAACAGTAACAATCAAAGTAGGCTAATTAACTGATTTGATTAAATTAAATATAATAATGCTTGATAAAAATTAAAATTAATTGTCAACATAATCCATACAACTAGTTAAAATAAAAGGTTATCTTCACATAATACTTCGTAAAAATACTATAATGAGGCAATGCATCAAACAAAAAAATAATCAATTTCTTATGACCTAATGATTAATATGTAATAAAAATATGAATATCAATAAAAATATAAGAGAATATTTTAAAAAATTAATACATGTAATCCACAAACCTGAATGTGGTGGAGACTACTTTGTTAGGCTACTCCTAGTTGTTTGTTATGAATTGATTGTTCTTCTTTCGGTTAGTAGAAAGAGATAGATAGCAAGAATAATGCAACACCTAGATCAAGAACTCCATATCATTGACCACTTAAAGAAAGGAAAGTTTAATAAGAAATAAAATGTTGGAAATCTAGTGTATTTTAATATTCAAAAACCTTTTTGACTTGATAAGTCCGTTTATCTGATACGTCGTTATCAATCGGTAAGGATAAGTCTTTTTGATTTGTTGACCAGTCTTTTGACTTATACGTCTCTATGTACGTGATAAGTCTTTCGTTGACCGATCGCTTGACTAATTCAATCCGTTGGATTAGATTGATTCGTCGCTCTCAACCGGTGCATGCTTCGTTATAAATTCAAAGCAATACATGTATTTATTTTATTCAATTTATTTTACTTTCATCCTTATCCAGAGATCCATTCCTTCATCCTTATCCGGTCGAGAGATCCATTCCTTTGCTTCCGTACTTATCCAAAGAGAAGAAACTCATTCGGTTGTTCATCCTCTTCTGACATTGGTGTGTACACGCCTGTTAGAAGACTCTGCTGTTGTATCCTGGAGGGTAGTCATGCTCTGATTTTCTACACTGAGATATTATCTCCGAGAGGCGCGAATCTACTTTTAAGGACAGTGTCGTGCATGCCACAGCATCTTCTCAAATACATTCTAATAGATAATTCCCGGGTACTATCTTTCCTCAAACTTATCCAACATAAAATGATAAAACTTAGAGTTTATTTTGAGGTTTGTTATTTAGGAAAGTTTATTATTATTGTTGTTAAAATAAGTGGCATGCAAACACATTAATTAAATGCAGTTAATCAAGTATACAAAACTACAGTGTATACTTGATGACAATCCACCTATATGAGTATGAAGGTGGTGGCTACTTCCTATGAGACTTGGGTGGGATCT
Organism: Calamus simplicifolius; assembly: GCA_900491605.1. NCBI lineage: Eukaryota > Viridiplantae > Streptophyta > Magnoliopsida > Arecales > Arecaceae > Calamus > Calamus simplicifolius. The sequence continues at coordinate 21,556 of UESW01004419.1, forward strand.
CTAGAGCACTCATGAATATCCAGGTAGATGCATGGCCAAAACGTGTTAACCCGCTTGAACAACCAAAATCTGAGAGATAGAATGTGAGTTATAAGTCAATGATCCAATAAAAGAAGGATTGGTTCATAGAAACTTAGTTTCACCAACCTTTTATGGATTACACTTATTTTCTCTATGCTTGGTTCATAGTCACATAGACACCATCGCTCTCAACCGGTGCATGCTTCGTTATAAATTCGAAGCAATACCTGTATTTATTTTATTCAATTTATTTTACTTTCATCCTTATCCAGAGATCCATTCCTTCATCCTTATCCAGTCGAGAGATCCATTCCTTTGCTTCCGTACTTATCCAAAGAGAAGAAACTCATTCGGTTGTTCATCCTCTTCTGACATTGGTGTGTACAGCCTGTTAGAAGACTCTGCTGTTGTATCCTGAAGGATAGTCATGCTCTGATTTTCTACACTGAGATATTATCTCCGAGAGGCGCGAATCTACTCTTAAGGACAGTGTCGTGCATGCCACAGCATCTTCTCAAATACATTCAAATAGATAATTCCCGGGTACTATCTTTCCTCAAACTTATCCAACATAAAATGATAAAACTTAGAGTTTATTTGAGGTTTGTTATTTAGGAAAGTTTATTATTATTGTTGTTAAAATAAGTGGCACGATACCACATAATTAAATGCAGTTAATCAAGTATACAAAACTACAGTGTATACTTGATGACAATCCACCTATATGAGTATGAAGGTGGTGGCTACTTCCTATGAGACTTGGGTGGGATCTCTAGAGCACTCATGAATATCCAGGTAGATGCATGGCCAAAACGTGTTAACCCGCTTGAACAACCAAAATCTGAGAGATAGAATGTGAGTTATAAGTCAATGATCCAATAAAAGAAGGATTGGTTCATAGAAACTTAGTTTCACCAACCTTTTATGGATTACACTTATTTTCTCTATGCTTGGTTCATAGTCACATAGACACCATGGCTTATGCATTACATTCTTAAAGTTCCTTCAAAGTCTTTTGTCTTCTTTTGTATATTGAAATAGTGAGGGATTGTTGGAAATCTAGTGTATTTCAATATTCAAAAACCTTTTTGACTTGATAAGTCCGTTTATCTAATACATTGTTATCAATCGGTAGGGATAAGTCTTTTTAATTTGTTGACTAGTCTTTTGACTTATACGTCTCTACGTATATGATAAGTCTTTCGTTGACCGACTGTTGGACTAATTCAACTCGTTGGATTAGATTGATTCGTCGCTTTCAACCGGTGCATGCTTCTTTATAAATTCGAAGCAATGTCGGTGTTTATTTTATTCAATTCATTTTACTTTCATCCTTATCCAGAGATCCATTTCTTCATCCTTATCTAGTCGAGAGATCCATTCCTTTGCTTCCATACTTATCCAAATAGAAGGAACTCATTCAGTTATTCATCCTCTTCTGACATTGGTGTGTGCACGCCTGTTAGAAGACTCTGCTATTGTATCCTAGAGGGTAGTCGTGCTCTGGTCTTTTGCACCGAGATATTATCTCCAAGAGGCGCGAATCTACTCTTAAGGACAGTGTCGTGCACGCCACAGCATCTTCTCAAATACATTCAAATAGATAATTTCCGGGTACTATCTTTCCTCAAACTTATCCAACATAAAATGATAAAACTTAGAGTTTATTTTGAGGTTTGTTATTTAGGAAAGTTTATTATTATTGTTGTTAAAATAAGTGGCACGCAAACACATGCCAAAGAATCCATCGTACGTGCAACACATGGCCAATGCCGCAACCGACTCCTCCTAGATTTCCTGTGTAAGATAACAATGCGATCACATGTGAGAACTCGGCGGATGTTTTCTGATCCATGCCATCTGGTGCATGCGCACCCATCGCTCTCAGTGCGGCACTTTCCACGGAGGTTTAAATGGGGGCATCGACGAAACTAACAAACACACCGGTCCTCCCCTCAACTTTGCTGCCCTTCGTTCGAAACCATGCCCATAAAACTGTAGGAAGAATTAATCTCCAAGGCATGATTAATCTCCGAGGCATGCATATTTTAAAATTTGATAACAATTATTAATGCAAAATTTTAAAGATTAAATATTAATCTATCTAACATACATCAAGATCATATCTTTGCCTTATATATAGGATCGTTTGATCTAAAATGTGCATATAAATAAAATCATCAAGATTATATCTTGATCCTCAAGGTAAGAAGTCATACTTCTTGCCTTGAATCATGCCTTAAGATCTAGGGATCATATCACTTACCTTAAGGGCAGTGGTAATTCCTTTTCTGCTCTGCAGTTGTTCAATCGTCCGGCCTCTAGTATCGTTCACGTGAAGCCCCGAATGATCGGATTCCCAGGAGTGCTAGCTCGCGAAAAAATAACTTTGCTAATCTTGAATCCTTCCACTTAAATCTTCTTCCAAGATCCACCAAACTTTTGCTAACACCAGAATCATCTGGATTTTTCTATTCTAACTCTTTAGAATTTCAATCCACGACATATCGTGTGTTGTTGTTCTGTGTAATTTGGTGAGGATGTCCTCTATTTATAGTCTCATTTTAGATAACATTTAGAATTTTGCCGTTCGATAAAAAGCAAAGAGCGCCGAACCAAAGAGGCGTAGTATTTGGTTAATTCGACGTTCGGTAAAAACCAAAGAGTCGCAATGTTTAGCTAATTCCAACGTTCGGTGAAAACCAAAGAGGTACATGAATTCTAACACTTAGAATTCCAACGGAAGAATTTAATCTCTCATGAGATGAGATTTTAGCCATCTCATCATGTGAGATCCTTATAAGAGATGTTTGGGTTCATGTGATGGTTTAATCTGATATGAATTTATTGGACTGAACCCACATAGATCATGGTCCTAGCCCAAATCAAATTTGGCTAGTCCTGAATCTATTTAAATCAAAATCAAGTCTAATTTCAAATCAATATTTGAAATTGACTAGTCCTTCTAATAGACTTAAACCAAATTGAATCTTATCACTTGTACTTAACCCAATTGAGATAATTCAATCAATCAAATTGATTAATTAAATCATATATGATTCTCAATCATTGATCAGCAAATAGATCATCATAGGAAACTTCTATGCGTGTGAATCTCTAGGTTCGAACCTAAGCCGGTAGCATAGAAACAACTTTCTATACTAATCGATGTGCCCATCTAGCAATGAACCGACGTCGGATAGGTCGAAGAGTTGCCGAGCAAACTCCAAGAACCCTAAGAAATAGTTACCGTATAATTCATCCTCTTGACCACAAATGCTAAGGATGGCTTAAGAGCCTGTCAACTCTAAACAGCAAATCCATAAAGTGATTTCAATTTTAGTGATCATATGACTTTCACATGAAGTGCCTTGGCCAAGGTCTTGCTAAATTGAAACACAAGCATTTCTCTTTTAACGGATAGGTCAAATTCCATCTTGATCCATAACTGACTACCACAAGTACTTGATTGCACCCAGTAACCTTTCGTAGTGGATTAGAAATCCAGGTGGTCCGGCACCTAAGAACAATGAGTTGCTTGTAAGCCACTGGTTGTGATCTTCAGGTCTGAAGGATATTTATACCTATATCTTCTCGGATTAACTCTTGACAGTAGAGTATCCGAAAATGATCACGTTCGGTGAAATGTACTCCTACACTTTCACCTGTATGTCATCCAGTGTCTCTACACTCCTTGGTTAAGAGGACAACAATAAATATGATATACAACGACCTATAATTGATATACTATGGCCCTGTCATAGTATATCATTTGGTCGCGAACTCTTTTAAGGACCTTCAAAGATAAATCCTCCTTTATCGTGAAGGAAGATCCCGAGGGCTTCATTACTATTAGGAGTTTTAAGAAGATGTTTGTAATGAATAAACTGTTAAATAACTTTTATTAAAATATCAATTTATATATAATTTACATTAGCACAATCATCAAATGATTGGCTTTAGGATACAATTCCAACAAAAATGGCCTCCCTTGGAAACAGGGCTCCTCTCCTCACCTTCTTCTCTCTCCCTCCCCTTTCCCCTCTATCTCCTCTCATTTGGATACAGCTTACAGAGAAGGAGTTGATTGAACTAAAAAGTTCCATTATTTGCCTCCCTTGGAAACAGGGCTCCTCTCCTCAACTTCTTTTCCCGTTTCCCTCCCCTTTCCCTTGCATCTCATCTCATTTGATACTCCTTACATGGAGGTAGTTGATTAAACTAAAAAGTTTATTATTTGCATTTTTTCTTTTTCCATTATATGTTTGCAATCTTTTCACTTCGATTTTTTCCCCCTTTCTGTTTGCTTCTACGTTGGACGGATTGCTAGTTCACTTGGGAAACCCTTCTACTTTTATTTCTAATCTAGATATTAACGAGCTTTATTTTTCCTTTTTCTTTTTTAAGTCATGTCACCTCTTCGTCATTAACATTGGATCTTATCATACTATTGTGAATATTGCTTTTTTTTTAAAAAAAAATATAAATATTTTTATTTTCTCTATCTCTTTCTACTTAAAATATAGTTTTTTTTTCTTTCTTTTTGTTTAAAATCCTTTAAAATCTTATACTATTTCTAGGGACAAATAGCTGCTTCGGACTTTCTTCGATATTAGGAGACATGAGTGTTGATTGGGTTGAGAGGGAGGGGCATCTTAAGAGAGAGGAGATCAAGAATGAGACACTTGCTAGGCACAAAAGGCAAAAGGTATGTTTTTTCCTACAAGAAAGGTCTTACTCTATTTACTGGTTGCAATATTGGATGGTCAAGATTGTGCATATGTATTAATCATGATAGATTTTGTATAAACCTACGATAGATTTTGGATCAGTTCATATGTATTAATCTAGGGTTGCTGTAAGATTTTCTTTTTTATGTAGCAATGTCATTATGCCATTATTTTGCTCATTCTGGGCAGATGGATGTTACATAGGCGTTGAGTCCTTGAAGGAAAATAAGGAAAGGAAAAATGTTGAAAGAAAAAGAGACATAATCCTATTTAAGAAGATAGAGTGGTGTATCATTGCTTATCTCCAATATTTTAGTCAAGAAGTTTCTTGGAGCACATCCATTGTTACTTACAATGTGTTGATACTTAGATATCATATTCTTAATCCTTGGCAAAGAGTTGCTTTATCCTCATAGTTCACTATGATTACTTTAAGAAAATAAATACAACTATAAAATAATATATAAGAGAAAAGAAGGCTGATAGCCACCCTAGATTGTAAGAATCAAGTAGAACAAATCAATAATGACAACAAAGGTAAAATCAACTAATGTTTTTGCACATATTTAGATAGTTTAGTTTGGAATTTTATCATGAGTCTACATTAACAGCTTTGCATTTGTGATTAAAGGAGATTTAAGAGATGATTTAACATATGATTGTTGCATTATAAGAGTTGCAAGTGGCATTTGAACTAAATTAACCTTGGTGCAAGTTGGTTAAATCAAATCAAGTTTGGCTTTCTTCTAATGTCTCAATGGCTAGTTCTTGCTAGAAATTAATATTTTTTAAATGGTTATTTTTTATTTAGTTCTAAATGAATCTTTTATTAGTTTATTTATCTTTTATATGAGGAGATATTATTTATATAGTTCTTTACTCGATCTATGCAGATAGATTTATGCACTGACTTGACAGTGAAACAAAGCTTTCTAGGTTTGGCTTTAAAGAAAACCCTATATTTATTGGATTTCATTAATTGGAAGCTATCTCATGAGGAGATCACTCCTCTTGATGAACCAACTACAAGTATAACAATGGAAAAACAAAAAACCAAAGATGATAAGTATAATATCCAATTTACATCTACGAAATGGAAGGCTTCAAATTTTCCTGCAACAAAACTCAAGATTGGCGCTTGGGAGGTAATGTTATGCTTTGGTTCAATAAGATAAATTATAAAAGCAAATAATCAAAAACGAAGCTTGCTAATTAGATTTTCTTCTAAGCATCTAACATTTTTCTTTTTAACTACATTTCACAATTTTAGAGAACGTCAAAAAATGAAGGAGATATTGTAGCTAAGTTTTACTATGCCAAGCAACAACTTGTGTGGGAGATACTAGAAAATGATTGAAACAAAAGCTTGAGATCCAATGGCTTGACATCTTAGCAATCAGAGCACATTTACAGAGCAGCAACCAGATACTTTGGAGGATGAGGTTAGATGATTTTCATACACATATTCTTATCCTATTGATTATTTTTGTTACATTCTTACTTCATTGACTATTTTTATGGTCTTAGACATGTTTTAGACTAATTCATGGCTTTGAATGGTTTGTTGAAGTTTCTTAATAATTTTATTCTTTTAATAACAAGCTGTGGAATATTTGTTTGAATTGGGTAGCTAAGATATTTGGTTATAGGCAGTTAAGACAGCAGCCGATGTTCTTTAATGAAGTAAATCCACAGCCAAGAAAGCATACTAATTGGGAAGCTTGTTCTGATTTTACCAAGGGATTGCAACTAAACACAGGTATATAAAGATTATGTTCACGTCATTTTCTTGGATCTATGTTATTTTGCCAATCTTTTCAATGGATTTTTCACATTCAAATTTTTTCATATTTGTTGGGATGTGCTTCTCTTTCTTGAGGAAAAAGAATGCACTTCTTTATTGATAAAGTAGATAGGTTTTGATTTTGATCTCCAGTCCTTTAGTTTTTTGTCCATGTTAAACTGTATCAATGGTAGGAACTTTTGAAAGCATCAAGAACAAGCAAAAATAGAATTATAACTTCTTTACCAAAGTTTATGCAATATTCTTATATCTTGTTTCTTCTTTTTATTTCTTTCAGGAGGCATGATCTTGAGTTTCTAGAAGGAACTTTGCAGAAACATTATGAAAAGCTTTTAAATGCTGATGAACGGCTACTTAAATTGAGCCAAAGAGATTTGGCAAGCAACAATTCTCCTTTCTTTGAAACTATTGACAATGAGATGCATGATACATGCATGATCAAACCAAAATTTCCACCCACATTCCATCAACCATCCAGCAATTAGTATCTACCTTACTACATCATGTTAACAATCAAAGGAGTCTGAATGTTCCTATTCATATTGGTACTTTTGAATCACTTGATCCATTAGTTTGTGTCTGCTATCCACTTCCACTATTGAAGCCAACTATTGGAGTTAATCAAATGAATTCATCATGTTCATATCAAGGTATGGTGAATCATACTGAACCATCTAGTATAAGGCATATCGAATCCTACTAGTGCAAAACTAATATGAAGTCCATGCCATTTCATCTAGGTCTAAACCATCTCAAGCAATCCATACCATGCCCAATGCCAATGTATCAAAGCATACTGAACCATCCGATTCAACCCCATACAGTAGCAATGTAGGTAGAGGCTTCCGCTTCGCCTAACTAGTACATCGTCGGATCAGTGCAATATGTATTATACCAAACCATCTCAGTCTAGTACTAGTATGGTACCAATGCCTAAAACAACATACCTTAATTCAGGTAATTTACCTTAATTTTACATCCAATCACTTTATTAAGATAAGAATGCTAATTGTTTACTTCGTTTTCTTTTCAAGCCATGGAGTTCATGCCAGCTATGGATCAAGCTACAATTGCTTCAAATCTAGGGTCATCCTGCTTGGGTAAATCAATGTTTCGTTATGTAATACTCTACTACCATGAGCTTTATCTAATACTTTCTTTTTTTTTTCTCTCTCTCTTAATGCAGCAGACAACTTTGCAACTAATAGTGGCAGCTCCACAATGAAACCGATCCTGAACAGCATGTCTAATTTTTACAATCAAGACTTGGAAAATTTTTAAAGGATTGATGACACGAAGGGGCACCAATTCTATCAACCACCCTCAAGAGCCTACACCACTTCAGCTCCTAATTTTGAAACAAAATATTCTGACTTCTGTAGAAAAGATCTACAATCAATTGAGGATTCCTTATTCAGTGAGTTAGGTAATTTGGATGCATTTGACTCTTATGATTCCAGGCTTTATTTAAAATCTATTTGGTCACACCTTGCCTCAGCAAACTACTAGATTCACAATCAAAATCTTCAAATGGACTTGGCGATTGTAACCAAAACATTGATGGCACAAACTCTCCATTGGAATTGAGAGACTCCAACCAATTTGACAACAATGAGCAAATAGATGCTAGTGGCTTATTTCAAAGGTTTGACCTTGTTAACTCTCATCCTGTCTTCTATTCATGATAGACCTCCATGGCCTTGCTCCATGTGTAGTCTTTTTGCACTCTGTTGGGACAATATGAGAGTATGGTCTATATTAGATGATAGATGATTGGAAAATCTCTAATCTAGTGTTCTCCCATCAATGAGATAATCTGGATCTTTTTTTTCTTTTTTTCTTTTGCATCTTTTCTATTTAGATAGTCATTCATTGTCCTTCTCATGCATGTTTGGATAGTCTCTTTTTTAATGAGATATCATCTTATTTGTATGTTGGTTCTTTTTTTTTAGTGGATTTTCTTCATCCTTATATTCAGATATTCATTCACCGTTTTAAATGAGTTTTTGCGCTACTAAAATCAATAAGCTTGCACTGCCTATGAACATGCATCCTTATGAATCACGTATTTATCCAATCTAAAATTCATTCCCATGGTACCTTTAATCATCTGCATTTGTTCCTGTCAGGCCAGAACATTTGATATTGTTGTTAGTGCGGTGTCATTCAACACTAAACAAGGATATATTCTCTACTAGCGCATTACTATTCCTGGTTGTTTCTACATATGGCTCCATTAAATGAAGGATCTGTAATTTTCTTGCTTCGATTGATTAGAAAGTTTTTATATTTTAATTATGATGGTAAAAGTGCTTGATGTTTGGAATATGATCTTGCTATTTAGTTTTGAATTTGTAGATGTCTGAAAGCTATTTTTTATTGGGCTTAATCTTTTTAGCACCAAAATACCATCACAAACTTTTTAAACTTAATTTTGAGCTATATTTGTGTAGAAGAATGAAATTTAGCCATGGTAACCAATGAGCATAGCAGCGCTGTGAAAATTATTATTTACATCCGTTCCAATGAAGATTCTGCAATGAAGACTAGCGCTTAACTTTCAACCTTGAGTTCCACTCAAAAAAATGGCAATGAGTGCCCAGTTTTGGTAGAATTGGATGGTTACCAAACTCCATTTCTATCTGATATCATTAAAACCAGTCTTGGTCAAATTGTGCACTATGCTACTGTCGTTCCATAATTTCATATACCCTATCAATTTCAAGCTATAGTATAAATATTGTTGATTTTTTTTCACTATCCTTGCGCTATTTGATACATCATTATAGTATAATTATAGTCAGTCCATAACTCCCTTGAAAATATGTTCTATTGCAAATAAAATGAAGAATCCTATTGGAAGTCATCAAACGAAATCAAGCCTGTTGTAGTTATCAAAAAGTGCCAAGAAGTATTTTTTTAGTTAAAAAATTATTTATTTTTCAGAAATGCAAGAGATGAAGGGCTGGAAAAAGACAGAAAGAAACATATAGAACTTTGTGAATATCCTGTGCTCCTAATAAGTAATAAGAATTCATGCAATAAAGGTGCGTTATGGAGACGTATGAGTCTGAAAATTGGTAAACATAAAGATAATATTTTGTTTAAGTAAAGTAATGTCAGAGCACCGTACTAGGTTTCCATCCATTGGTAGGTGTCATTTATAAGTAGCTAAAATAAGCTATTCAATTAGCCTTTTTCTTTTTTTTTTTTAAAAAAAAATTAAAGCTAAGCTTATTCGGACATCACTAGCCTCCAACGGTATCTAATTACAATCTGAAAAACCTTAGAGCACGTGCAAAATTTAAACATTTGATACGTTTAAGAAGGGTAGAAATTGCTTGCTTTCTCTCTCTTTCCTAAAGAGATTGGCCTAATCTTCAATTGAAACAGGGACTCATCAACTCTATTTTCTTGCTCTCTTGATTTTTTTAAGCTGGAGCCACGCTCTCAACATGGCTCTCTTAATTTTTTTAGCTAGCATGCAAGGAGACATTTGTAACCTAAATCATAACAATTCTTTTATCTCCGAATGATTGCTTCCATTCCTCATATGCTGCTTCATTAAAGTACATCACTTGTCTTGGAAATGTCCTTGGTGGAATTTATACCACTTAGATGTTGTGGTGGAATTTATACCACTTAGATGTTGTGGAGTAAAGCACTATCAATTCCATCAGAGAGTTCTTATTTTTGCAAACCTTAGCTACTGGGACTTCCCTGCTGCTTCGGCAGCATACCGGCGTACGGTCATCATTTCTTAGGAGCCCCCACCTCCAGGTTTGTTAAAATCAACTTTGATGGAAGTGTTTGTTGGAATTTAGGGGTCTAATACTAAAGATATGCAGCGGAAAATAACCTAAATCCCCATAAAGATCCATGTGTTTTAATTAAATTGATTAGGGAACGAGAATCATACCTTATGTGAGTATATATATATATATATATATATATATATATATATATATATATATATATATTGATGAGACAGATCTTTAGGCGCGCTGCACAACTACGGTATCCACACGAATGACCACTTCACAATGGGACTCGGTGTGCTAGCACTCTCTAGAACTCTTCTAGATCAGTTCAGGAATAATCTCACTAAAAGGCTCTCGTATATTTTGGTGCGCAGAGTTTCTCTGCAAATCCAATGTTGACAGCAAGCGTCGTCTATTTTGGATGAGAGCAACAACGTCTATTTATAATAAAAAATATCCTATTCAAAGAAAAAATATTCTCATTAATGGGACTCCTAATCTGATTAGGATTCTTAAAAGACACGTCTTCTCATTAATGGGACTCCTAATCTAATTAGGATTCTTAAAAGACACATCTTCTCATTAATGGACTCCTTAAAAGACACGTCTTCTCATTAATGAGACTCCTAATCTGATTAGGATTCCTAAAAATACATCTTCTCATTAATAGACTCTTAATCTAATTAGGATTAGTCTTCTCATTAATGGGACTCCTTAAAAGACACGTCTTCTCATTAATGGGACTCCTAATCTGATTAGGATTCCTAAAAGACACGTCTTCTCATTAATGGACTCCTAATCTAATTAGGATTCTTAAAAGACACATCTTCTCATTAATGGGACTCCTTAAAAGACACGTCTTCTCATTAATGGGACTCCTAATCTGATTAGGATTCTAAAAGACACGTCTTCTCATTAATGGACTCCTAATTTGATTAGGATTCCTAAAAGACACAATAGTGAAGATTATTATTTATTATATTTATTAATCTTAAATACTTAAGAATAATAAATATATAAATAATTTTCGCTGGGTTTATATAAATTAAACCCATAACCCATACGCGTCATTCCTTGTGTGCGACCCTGTAGGTTCACTCAATGTTGGCAGTAGGACTAAAACCCTTTCCGGCCCACAAGACATAATTGGTCTCTAGCAAGACATTATGTCTACCCAAATTGAGTGAAGATCGTCGATCCGACTTTACCTAGTAAATGTCAATTATCTAGTCCCTTTGTCACACGATATTTAGTGATTAAGTATGAGGCATAGATCACATCACTCATAGATTGTTTAATCACAAGTTTTCTTGATTCCAGAGTTTGACTGAATAAACCAAATGTTACTGATAACTTCTATCAATTCATTTGGGCATGGCCATGTACTTTTCTCAGTCTCACTCTTCAAGAGGGCCCAAAATATCTCTCTCAAATTAATGAGAGGGACAAATTCCTTCACGAACACTCATATCCCTCAACGTAGTTTATTCCATATCCAATCACAGTCTTATGATCATCTGGTTAAAGATGATGAAGAGCCGTATCAAAACATGAAATTCACTATGTAGGGATCCATAGTGTCATCAGGTCAAAGGACTAAAATAACATCATGAAGAGAAGTATTCATAACAGAATCCATATGATACTCTCATGGTGGGTCGATCCAATACAATGTACTTTACATGTATCTATGTGTTGACTTGATATCTCATATCCATGACCAGTAAAACGTGATCATCAATCAACCAACATACTAATCTTACTTCATTATCGTTCCATATAATGAATGATTAGGGATAATTTAGAATAGTATTCTTATCACCTTATAGTTTCACTATTTAAGTCACATACTTTAATGATATAAGGAAGAATAAACTATTCAAGGAAACCTTTTTATCACATTAGAAGAGCATAAATAATAACATGATAAATAAAATGGTTTATTAAATAAAGATAAAACCATAAATGACAGTAAATATCATGATAACCTAGGGCACATCGCCAGCAGTGTTCGTGGTAGATGTGCAAGCTCAGCTTTTGTGATTCATGGGCCTACTGGTGAGATGATGGCGGCTGGTGGATTTGGTCTTCTCGACTCTACAGTGCTTCTTGCTGAGCTGTGTGCTGCTTGGGCTGGTATCTGTTATGCTATTCGTAGCCTGGGTGTCAGCAGCATTATTATTGAAGAGGATTCCACTATGGTTATCCGCTGGCTTAGGTAGGACTCCAGTGCCCGATTGCCTATTATCCCCTTGATTAGCGATATTTACTCTTGTAACATCTTGAAAACCTTGTAATTTATGGCATTTTTTATTTGAAATGAAAGTCAAAGAGTTTCAGTGAAATGTGGTGTGTTGGCCTTTTGATAAATGTAAAGAGAAGAAATTTTGGAGTAAATGAGTATATTTCTGAATGTTAATGAGTTTGATTTAAGAAATTGAGAGACTTAAGTTTTAATGGGTTTAAATCACAAGAAAAATCAAGTTTAGTTTGAGTTTTATCCTAAAAGATGTTTTTAGTGGTTGGAGTCGACACTATTTGGAGTGGAGTCGACTCTGGCACGGTTTTAAACTTTCGGCACGCTTTGGAGTCGACACCTGCAGAGGTGGTCGACACCTGACACAGGAGTTGTCTGGAGTCGACACCTACTTTTCTGAGTCGTCTGGAGCGACACCTATTTCTGCTGGAGCCGACTCCAAATCTGTTGGAGCCGACTCCAAGACGGCAGGTTTTTCTGAGTTAAATCTTGAGAATTTCATATTTATCCGTTTCAAGTCCGATTTGGATGCCGTTTGAACCGTTGGATTTCTAAAATCGAGTTCTTCAAGCTGGTAAAGTCTTTTCTTAGAAATGTTACATAAAAGTATCGATTTAAGTGAAAAATGATAATCTGGGCTATAAATCGATTAAAAAAATGCTATATCAGGGGCAAAATGGGAAAAGGCTCCGATGTCAATTGCTAATTGTGTTAAGGGCAACTTGGGAAAGAAAATCTAAGGGCAAAATATCATGGTTATAAGTGAGCCACGTGTTTTTAAAAAGTGCGTTAAGAGTGTTTGAGGGCAAAAGGGAATTTGGCATGCCTTAACCCTTAAGTTTCCCATGACTTGGTCCCCAAGTCATTAGAGAAAAAGGGAAACGTGGGTTCAGCCAGAGAAAAGAAAGAAAGAAAGAAAGAGAGAAAGAAGAGGAGAAAAGAGAGGAAGAGGAAGAAGGAGGAAGAAAGAGGAAGGGAAAGGGAAGCTTGGGGTTTGTGCTCGACTCCAGGTAAGCTATAGCTTCCCTAGATCTTGTATGACTTTAGATTTTCTTAGATTATTGTATTTTGAGGTAATAGTAGAAGTATCTTGAGTAGAGAAAGGGTGGAAGAAAATAATGAGATATTAGAGGATAGATCATGTATGCATGCATGGTTCGTGGGAAAACCTCGTGTGGAGGTAATCCTAATAGCTATCGTATCTGTATGTTGACGTAGGTCAAGAGGGTTATTCCAGGGAGCCGGAATACCAGAGTTGAGTACCAGTCGAGGAGTAACCTACTAAGGTGAGTGGTTTCTCATCTAGCAATGAGAAGTTAATTTGAGCTAGTATAATGAGATTAATACCTAGTTGTGGTATGTTATGTTTAGCAGAGTATTATGTATGTTTTAAATATGAGAAATGAGAACCTAGTATATGATATTCTGATAAATGAGTTTTGAGCATGAGTTTTAAGCATAAAGATGAGGATGAGGGGATTTTTAATGTATACATGGCATATTTGCATGATAAAGCTTTACAAATGATGTATGTATCATACTGAGCATCAGGCAGCTAGGGGGCTGATCACCCTTTAGACTGTACTGTAGCATGAGCATTGCACACTACTATCGAGCCGGCACCTCCTTGCGAACAGATCGTACGATGAACCCCAGAATCAGGGGTGAGTGCACGCTTAACCAGGCCAGTGGGGCTGGTTGTGAGCAGCCCGTGGGGGCATGAATCATAGCTCAGTGGAGCTGATTACTATATATAGCCCGTGGGGGCAGAGAGAAAACCCGAGGTTCCAGGGTTAAGGAACAAAGCACTTTGCCAGGTGAACCGCACGGGTAAGGGGTGCTATTTGTGCGGGGATCCTGTTGCTAGTCACGCACCCGATGAGAGTACACCTACAGGAGGGCGACTGTAGGGTGGTACCTCAGAGGCATTACACACACAGCCCAGCATCATGAGATCTAAAAGCATATGTTGTGATATAAAAAGGGCCAATGGGCCAAATAGTTATCCCGAGAGGGAGAGTTTACTTGAGATGCCAGTGGGCAAGCAGATTCCGATGGGAGTCTGGGTTGTAGATAAAGAATGCATATCTTCATATTGTAATGCATGGATTTTTATCTTAATGAGTTATCTTTCAGTGAAAAGTTATTTAGAGTATTTCAGTACTGATATGTTATTTGAAGAATAAGCTACATTTTATTTTATCTGATATCATGTTAAAAATGTACTTTGAGTTGTACAAGCTAAATAGTATCAGCATACGATTGAAAATAAGAGGTTATGGTTCTCTATTTCTCCATAGTTAGATGGTTATCCAGTCACTGGGACTTAGGTCTCATCCCTCTATGATTTAAATGTTCTTTCAGATCAGTGAGTATTTCTGCCAGGATCACAAGATAAGCAGGACAGAACCCTTAGCTGGTGAAGCTTGCTTGGATGCAAGGTGTATAAATGCTAGCCTTGTATATTGAGAGAGTGTGGTTTGATATTTGTATTTGTATATGTGTATGTGTACAGTGAGATGTAATGATGTTTTAGACCTTTTTGGATATGAATACGAGACTTATGTTTTGGAGAAAATTATGAGCATGATGTGTGCACTTAGGATTTTGATGTCGATTGTGAATGTGATCTTGTAAACTGCCTGAGGAATGTCATGAAAAATATTATCTGAGCAGGTTGATGCTTAGTGTTGATTGAGTGATTTGTGTATATAATTGAGATGAAAATGAAAAGTTTTTAACAGGATGTGTTTTCGTGTGTCTGCCACTTATGATAATTAGTTGGGGTTCTCTAGCTCTTTATGGAGCGCTACATAAAGACTAGTAAAACTCTATCCGATTACCACAAGTATGTAGGTGTGCTGTCGGTGGCCCCAGAGAGGAGGGGGAGCTGACAACTCTACCCTCCAGGGTATTTGCTGCGCCAAGATTAGGCACATCTACCGAAAAGTCAATTTGACTGCTGATTGGATTGCTGCCAGGATGGTCTCTCATTCTGGTTCTTGGAGCTGGAAGCCTGGCGACCCTTGCCCCCTTGTTCTTTTCCAAATTTTGTACTCGGATATATCGGGTTTGACTCATCTTAGATTGGTGTAATCATCCGTCTGTACCAAAAAAAAAAAAAAGCACTTGTCCGAATCTTCGATTTCTTGGGACGGAGACATCCCAACAAGCAGACCCTCCATCAAAGGAGGTAGATGAGGGGTATTTTGGCCACACAGGAAATATTTCCAAATAGCACTTAGATTACAGCATTTCTGAAGATAAAAGGAGAAAAAAATAAAGGCTTATACATAACACATATACAAACATATACTTCATTACGTTCAAATATAATTAAATTCAGAATTCAATATGTGTGTATGTGTATGAATGTGTATATATATATATTGAGTATGTTACATTTTTCTGATGATAAATTTATCATAGAACTGCAAATTCGAGTATCTTTTCTTAATGGTATAGGAATGTTCTGGTTATTAAATTTGTTGGCAAAATTGGCTTCATAAGAAGAGAAAAAGGAGGTTTTCACCATTTTACAAGAGCTATCATGTGATGGTGCACAGGGTTGGCTTGGTGTAATGGCGATTGATGGGGTTGCAATGAGTTTGATTCACCCTACATTTGATCCAGATCTCTTATAGACATTGAGAGAGAGAGAGAGAGACCCTGAAGGTACCTTATTAACGAGATGTTTGCTCATTGAGTGGTGAGCAGCTTAGACTATGGTTAATGGTGAAATAAAATATCATGGGTAAAAAGTGGGGCTAATGATGCAACCCTGTGTCATACCCATCATCAATAACAATAATAACAAAGTTTAAATATATTATTGCTTCCCAAACTTTTGCTCAAATTTTTTTTTATCAAACTTTAAATTGATACGGTTTAATTTGTCATGTTTTAAAATGCTACATTCTTATAATTTTATTACATAAAATCAGTTAAAATTAACGGTCTGATATATCGCCCTATCAATTAGTTCACATATTCGTATGAAAATATTGTTTTAATTATTTCATTAATTTTAACTAATTTTATACAATAAAATATTAAGAATGCAATATTTTTAAACTATGAAAAATTAAATCATAATAAATAAAATTTTAAGAATTAAAATAAATTTTAAATAAAAATTTAAAAATCAAAATATTTTTATCTAATAGTAATAATAGTAAAAAAATTTAAAATATAGGCCCCTTCCATCTAAGCCAATGGCTTAAATATACGGTGCGATGTCACCATAAACGCAAGCTAGACAACTAGTACCTATAGAAGGCGATGGCAGAAGAAAAAAAAAAAAAATCTTTGTACATTGCTTTGGTGTGTTGAACGCGTCATGATCCAATGCCGTGACTACTCGCATAGATGCACAGCCATTGACCATGCTTAGTGCGTAACTTTATGCACGAGAAGGTGTTTCTAGCCTCTATATATATATATATATATATATATATATATATATATATATATATAAGGTCGAACGGTGGGAAAAGGTTTGCAGCCGTTACAATTCAAACATGTAAGAGGTGACGCTGAACTTCTGCCTTCAGATAATTTCGTCTCCTTCTTTATCAATATATCTGAAAAAAAAAAAAAGTACCACAGAATTCCTCATCTTGCCGAACCGTCTATTGCATGCAAGCCCACTGATCTTGGTTTTTTTATGTTTTTTTTAAAAGAGAGAATAAATCTTTTAACTACACCTTTTTAAATTACGTTGGCTCATCCTTGATATCAATCCAGCCAGTTAAATATTTGAATCATTATTTTGAATTTGAAATTGACCTATTTGCTGATCAAATCATGTCAAATCAGGTGTATAAAAAACATTTTAGACCTAATGAGTTAATTGGATTAGTTCAGAATCAAGTATGATCTAAATGTTTGGATTCAAATGGAGATCAAGACAACACATGTCCACATTTATGCTAAATATTTAATTACTATTTTATAGCTAAAATATAGTAATTAATACTTAACTAAAAAGTAATTAAAAATTTAAATAAGATGCCGACTTAAACCTAAATTTTCATTCATAATTTTTAATTCTATCTAAATATTCAATCAATTTTAAGTTTATAAATCATGACTTTTAATATACGTTGATATATTCGTAGGTATTATAAGTAAAAATCTATCACAAATAAATAATAAAATATAAATATTCAGATATAATTAAATGAAAATAGATGAAAGATCAGGATCTAATTATTAAGTTGAGAAGGAATAATTTAAATAAAAATTTATCAATGAAATATATAGGATAATTAGAGTAGATAAAAATAAGATTTGTATAATTAAGGATTTTGAGTCAGGTTGGAGGATCGAGTTGGCTCTCTTTTCTATTGATCAAAATTAATTTTTGATGATATGCGTCAGATTCAGTCATAAATCAGATCAAAAATATATGATTTGGATCTAATTTAAAATTTATATATATTCAATTTTCAACTCTAGCTTAACTTATCAATTTTTAACTATGAAGATCGGAGCTAATTAGGTCAAGTCAATACTACTAGCCATAAACCTCCTATGAACAATCATTTTTATTTCAATAATGGAATGTTAATGTTTGGCACTTAGGCCCTTTTTGATTATACTTGCATTAACGTATAAACGAGTAAATCTATTTTAGAAATAATCATTAATGTTAACATGTACAATAATATTTATGAATGTGCACTATTAACACTTATCCCAATAAAACTTCTCATGTATTGTAATAAAATTATTCCTACCTTTTGGCATGAAAAACATTTCTAATCTCAATTTGAAGTTTATTGCCTGCGCTTGGATGACTTATACATACATCTTCCCAAAAAATAATATAAAAATACTATTGATTATTTCAAGTAAATTATAGTGCATTGGTGTGAAAAAAAAAAAAAAACAAAGCATAATTATTTTCATTGGAAAAAGAAAGATTGCAATTAAGCTTCACTTTATTAGCAAATTACAATGTGATTCAGTTGATATATTAAAGATAGGGACAGCAATTTTTAACCCATAAAATAGGGATTAGTTCCATCTTATCTTGTTTAAGATGGCGATTATTTATCTTTTATTGGGATAGGGATGGAGATGGAGACAAAATTATTTTTATTGGGATGAGAATGTGATTAATTATATCCTTGCCCTGCTCTGCTCCATTCCTCATTGGTTCCATGTATTAGTATTATAGTGTCATTATAAATTTATATATCAAAATTATGTTATATATATATATATATATATAATCTTAATTTTGCTATCCCATTAGTCATTCTTATTGTTAGATATATTATTAGTTTTATATTTTTTATTGAAAATGATATATGTCATTAACAGAAGGAGCGAAGCAAGATGGGGCTTAGACGAGTTTGGGAAGAATGGGGATTAGGCAGAAATTCTTGTCTTTGATAAAAAGGGAATGAAAATTAAGGATCTCAATCTACTTGACTCTAATGTGAGGATGATAATTTCCTTTGTATTCATGAATCTTCGCTTGCTTCTGCTTCATTTAGGGTAGGTATGGACATCAAAAAATAGGTATGGATGCATGTATGAAGACATTTGATAATACTTGCCACGGTTATTAGGCAGTAGGATGGCAATTTTTTCTATTTGATCATTTACCTGGCTGGTACCATTTTAACGGGTTGAGAAATCCTCGGTCTAAATGGCTTAATGGGTAACGGGGATTTTTGTTAATGGCTAAACGGGTAAACAGTTAGGAATGGTATTATTTACCGCATCTCCGTTTACCTCGTTGGTACCATCCGGGTACGGTATTCTTAGCCCCATCCCCGTTTACCCATCCTCCCGTTAGCTTTAATATAATATATTTAATATATATATATATATATATATATATAAATTAAAATTAAAAATAAATAATATATGTATATATAAAGTAAAATACGTTTGAATTTATTTTCCCTAACTCTTTCTCTTCTTTCTTTCAGCAGCGTATCTTGTTTTCCTTCTTTCACTATGATATCCATCTTATCCTAAAAAAAAAATTATTTTTTAATTTTTAATAAATATTTATAAAAAAATATTTTTTTATGTAAATGGGCAAACGGGTACCTTGCCTAGCGGGTATCCCCATCCCTATCCCGTTAACTATAACGGCTTAACGGACAGGGAACAGAAACGTTTTTTCTAACGGAAATGAAACCTGTATAGGACGGCCCGAGCCATGCCATCCCTATGAGGTAGATATGAATATAAAGATATCTATTTATACATACCTATTACACCATTGGTAATTTAATTAATTATCATTATTTATTGATATGGTTATAAACTTTTAATGAAAAATTTTATGGATAGTTATAAATCTTTTTTTTTTTTACTCTAGTCCATAAAGTGTCCTACAATTACTTTACTCTTGGGCTTAAAATTGAAATTTTTAAAAATATGAAATGAATGAAACAAAGTGCAAAATAGGTGATGGATAAGGAATGGGCATGAGCAATGAGATATCTATTGATATTATATAATCTGTATAGGTATAAATATAGATACAAAAATTTATATTTGGAGCGAATATGAGTTGAATAAGAGTATAATTTTTTTTTTCCTTCATGGATACAATATAGAGTATCTTTACCAGACCCACTCTGCTTCATTACCAATCTGATGCCATGCCTAATTAATCTGAAAATGTGCCATCTACGTTGCCATCCTTCTCATAACGCTTTTTTCTTAATTTTTCATTTTGAGATGATCAAGCAATATACTATTCCTTGTTTAGCAAAATATGTTTATGTTAACAACATACGCAGTAGATTCGATAGTTTACATAAAAGAATATTGTTCACTTGCCATCAATTTGAGATCTATAAGAAAAATCTTGTCTACGTTTTTATATAATTTTCTTAATAGTTTCATAAATTATCATCAAGTGACTATTAAGTAATGGATATGTGGAGTATTTTAGATATATTCGAGATGATATTTTATGGTGTATGTTATTGTAGATGGTATAATGTTGATTGATGAAACTAAATCTATAGTAAATGCTAAGCTAAAGATTTGGAGAGAGACTTTAGAATCTAAATGTTTTAAGATTAGTAAAACTATAACTGAATACATAAAATGTAATTTTAGTAGAAGTAGAAATACAAATAAAAAGACAGTGAAATTGCAAGTAAAAAGATATCAAGGAGTAAAAATTTTATGTATTTAGAATCAATTATTCAGTAAGAAGGCAAAATAGATGAAGATATGAATTACAGAGTTAAAATAAGATGGATTAAAGTGGAGTGATTTGGAAGTATTACAATATCGACACGTCCTATTAAAATTAAAAAAAAATTATAAAACCACTATTAGGCCAGCTATATTATATGGAACAGAGTATTGGACAATACTGAAATAGCATATAAATAAATTAAGTGCAACAAAAATGCGCATGTTAAGGTGGATATTGAATAAAACTTAAAAAAATAGAATTAGAAATAAATATATATGAGAAATTATAGAAGTAGCCCCAATTGAAGATAAAATGAGTGAAAATTGATTACGATGGTTTGGACATATACAATGAATATCTTCAGATGCTCTAGTTAGAAAGAATGATCTTTTAACAATCTATGGTATATTAATAGAGGTAGAAGTAGACCTAAACTAATATAAACATAAATAATTAAGAAAAATATAACTTTTGTAATTTGAATGTCGACTTATTCTTAAATAGAGTAGAGTGAAGGAAGCAGATTTATGTAGTTGATCCTTTGTAGTTGGGAAAAAGTTTAGATAAGTTAAGTTGAGTTGAGTTTAGTAGAGTACTAAGTAATGGATAAGCTCGTGTAAGAATAGGCCACCAAATTGTAGCTTGGTCCCATCGCTACTAAATAATTCTCACCTTTCTTTTTTTTTTGCTAAGCCCTTTATTGGCAGCATTGGATCGGGCCAAGCATAGACCTAAAATATCAAGCAAGACCCAAGATATCAAGCCAGGCTATGCCAAGTCTAACCTCGGGCTAAGACTAACATGCTCAAACCTAGTCCAATAACAATATCTTGGCCCCCTGGCTTTGCTCTAGCTTGAACTCTAGTCATATATCGTAGTTACATAATGTTGCTGCCAGATCACCCTTCAAGAGCACGGGTGAAAAAGGGCTTCACAGACTTCTAGAAGATGACGCCTGCCTCTTCTTAGCCGAAAACCTGCAAGAAAGTTTTGGACCGATGGTTCTGATGAGGACCCTTCGATGCTTAAGTCAGCGATTTGGAGAACAGGAATTAGGATAAGAGAAGATCCCCCTCCCTCATTGTGAGTCGAGGTCTACATACCTGTTCGGGGGTCCCTCTTATCCTTTGCAGATAACAGTCAAATCTAATCTTCTATTAAGATCGGCTCCGTAGGTGGGCGCACAATTGCTAAACGCGTACCGTGAATATCGGCAACGGCACACAGTATCTGTAACTGCCCATAATCCTAACAAAAGCGGGCGAGTAGACTACGCAACAATTTCTGGGGTGTTTCAAATTACCCTATTCAATGCTCAGAGTTGATTTCACAACTGGAACTATGGACCGACAGTATGCGAGGCGAAACTGAGGCCGAGGCGGGGCTCGAGGCCGAGGCCAAAGCCGAGGCCAAGGCCGAGGCCGAAGCTGAGACTAGCTAAAATCATTACTTTGCTCAAAAACCATGCGGGCTGTTAACGTACCGCCTGGGGGTGTGATTAGCCACATCAGATGCCCCCCGCCCCTGAGATGGGTTAGCGTGCATTCACCAGCGAAAGGGGGCATTTTATCACCCGATGGCTGATCCTCGAGCGCCACGCATCTCTAAGGGCTGTTCCTTCTTTAATGATGCATTGGACGCTGCAACGCCATCATCTCGTCCGCCCGGGCCGTTGAGATCGAGGGGGATTTCCTTCGAGTGTCGGGCTGTGGAAAGGCGGGCATATCATTGCAGTGAGGTCATCGTCCTCCCGTCATTGGCAGTGCCCTTCGCGTTCTGCGCTCCAGATGGTTTCCGTAACAATCTCCAGTGGTAAGCGGGCACGTGGCTGAAAGTGAACCAGGCGGGACAATTTTAAAAGACAGGACTATAAAAGAGGATCGTTCTTGATTCGAGCCGCCTTCACTGCCTTTGCCTTCTTCCCCGTTCTGATCCTGCTCGAGCCCGTTCATCTTCCACCACCCGAGCTCTTCGTCCCTGATTCTCGGTCCTCAAATCTTCAGGTTAGTTCTGTTTCCATGGCCTCTTCATCTCTTTCGTGTTCGATCTCTGATTTCGGGGGTTATTCCCCCAACCTTCCACAACCCTCTTCTTCTTCCGCGCCCAGCTGGTCCACCTCCGCAGAGGGTGCCCCAGTGGAACAGCGGCGAGCGGCCGGGCAACTTCCCGTTGGGAATCGCTCGGCTGCCGGACGAGCTCCCATCCAGCACCGTTCGGCCACCACCAGCTCGTCTTCTTTTATGGGGCAGTCCCCTGGGGGACTGCCTCTGTCATGACCGCCCAAAAGATAATCAATCTAGAGCTCGATACCAAATCTCTACCGATCTCCGCCTCTATCGACGCCTTCCCGAGGATAGAGTAACTTCCTCATATCCTAGTAGGGTTTCCCTTTACGAATCTTACTTTAAGGCTGGCCTTCGTCTTCCCATTCATCCCTTCATACTTAACATATTAGATAGATAATCCTTGGCTCTGGCACAGTTGGTCCCGAATTCCATTCGGACCCTTGTCGGTTATTAGTATTATGTCACATCCACGGGATAGAGGCTAGGATTCTCTCTTCCGTTGTTTCTATACCCTTAGGAAACAGTCGGGGTGGTGGTCCTTTGCTCCTAGACCCACCAGAACCCTTCGGTTGTATCTTCCCACTTTCATTAAAGGGTGGAAAGATAGGTTTTTCTTTACCCAAGTCGAGGGGGTGAGGACAGAGTGGGGGGTTCCCGACACCGAGCCTAACAAGGACCCGACAATACTGCCAAGGGACCAAGAGGCATTCGGATAGTTGATTACTGCCGACGTCCCTCGCTGCAACCAACTGCTAGCCGAGGAGAATCTTCTGCTGGCAGGGCTTATTCCTGGCAATGGTGAGCAACGGTCCCCCCCTTCGTCTATTTTTGTTTTGTTTTTGTTGTTTTAACAAGTTCTTTGGCCTGCAGGTATGACACCATCACTCCAAAAGATAAGAAAGGCCACTGCCAAGGAAAAAGGGCTCGAGCGGATGGGGCCCCTGCTGAGAAGAGGGCCAAAATCAAAGTCATTAAAAAGGCCGAGGCCGGAGGAGCCTCAAGAAATGAAGTCGAGGAAAGGAGACTGCCTCGATCGCCTTCACCAGCACCGCCCTCATCTCCCATCGACCTGACCAGCACTTCTCCAAAGCAGAGGACCAAAGCGCCGCCACCATCGCCTACTATTCCTGAGGTGGAGCCAATCGGCTCGGCCATAGGGCCAGCTCCAGAAGCCGCCCTATCCACCGAAGAGGCAGTGACCGAGGAGCCTCCATAGGCTGAAGTGCCAGTGAAAGAGTCACCACTGGCATATGATACAGCGCCGGTGGCTCCAGCATCCACCGATGCTGCGGAGGAAGGCGAGACCAACGCGCCTTCCTTCCAATCAATCCTATTGCATCATAGCGCTGGGCCGAGCGGATGATAGCTCAGGTCCATGTACTTGAGCTTCAGAGTGTCCTTCAGAACCAAGGGACCTCTGTCTTCTTCCGGGAAGCGTTCGTGGCTCACCTTTGGGTAAGTGGTTCTTCCCCTGTCAACTTCAAGGACTTCATTTTCCTCCACTTAAACCGAATAATTCTTGGTATAGGCAATAAATTCTTTAGCTGTCGTCTGAGGTATTTTATCCCAGGCCGAGGCTACCCTTAGCCAACTGCAGGAAAACGCCAATCAAACCGAGGCCAGGCAGAAAAGGCCGAGGCAGCTCTGGAGGCAGCCCAAGCGGAAGTGGCCCGGGCACAAAGGGCTGAGGCCGAAGCTGAGGCCGCCCGATTCGGAAATCTAGCCCAGGATGAAAGGGCAGAGGAGGCGCTTGAGGTGGCTCAGCTCTGGGTGGCCAATGTGCTTGATAATGCTCGGGTGGTGGAGGTAAAACAGAAGGTGGCAGAGAAGAAGCAAAAAATGGCAGAAGCGGAAGTTTCTTGCTGAAGCACCGACTGCACTCTGCCACCATTGAAATAAAAGTGGTCGAGGAGCGGGCCGAGAATGCCGAGGAAATCGCCCGCCGATCCGATGCCGAGATAGCCGAGCTGAAGGTGGCGGTGACCGAGGCTGAGAAGAAGGCCGCCGAGGCTGTTGAGAATTTTAGGAAGTCTGACGCTTACGATAAGGAGTTGGCCGAGACCATTGCCTTCGCATATAACAGCGGCTTCTAGGATTGCAAGGACAAAATACGAAGACTCTATGGTCTCGAGGGAATCGAGGAGCTGGAGCCAGACGAGGCTCTTGGGGATGATGGCCTAGCTTCAGCTGAGCCTTGAGTTTTTTTTTTTTGTAATGATGCTCGGTAAGAGCCAACAATTTTGTAATGTTTAATCATCAATGAAAAGCAATTTTTGAAACCTTCGAGATTCTGCTGCTCACCTTAAAACTGAGGCTGGGGCCAAGACCATAGATCCCCTTTAGGAACCGATGCTGTAGTTAGGATGTGGGCGATACTTGACATCGGTGTTGAGTTCAGAGTCAAGATGCAGAATTCGAAACTGGAGCCTTAAAGTTGAAGTTGAGATCGGGGCGCAATAAATGCCGATCCGACGTAGGCTTGTGCCGACACAAAACCGGGCTGGGAGAACCGACTTTCAATCGAGTCTGAGCGCCGATGCAGGGTCGAGGGTAAGTACCGATGCCGAGTCGAGTTTGAGTGCCGACGTGGAGTCAGGCTTAAGGGCCGAAGCAGAGTCGGTCTTTGAGTGCCGACGCAGAGTCGGGCTTTAAGAGTCGACACGGAGTCGGGCTTGAGTGCCGACACGGAGTCGGGCTTGAGGGCCAACGCGGAGTCGGGCTTTGAGTGGCTTTGAGTGTCGATGCGGAGTCGGGCTTAAGGGCCGATGCGGAGTCAGGTTTGGGGGCCAACGCGGAGTCGGGCTTTGAGTGCCGACGCAGAGTCGGGTTTGGGGGCCGATGCATAGTTGGGCTTTGAGTACCGACGTAGAGTCAGGCTTGGGGGGCTAACACGGAGTCGGGCTTGGGGGGCCGATGCGGAGTTGGGCTTTGAGTGCCGACGCGGAGTCAGGCTTGGGTGCCGACGCGGAGTCGGGCTTAATGGCCGACGTGGAGTTAGGATTTGAGTGCGGACACAGAGTCGGGCTTTGGGGCGGACACGGAGTCGGGCTTTGGGTGCCGACGCGAAGTCGGGCTTGGGTGGCTGACGCGGAGTCGGGATTTTTGGGGGGCCGACACGGAGTCGAGCTTGAGTGCCGACATGGAGTCGGGCTTGAGTGCCGACATGGAGTCGGGCTTAAGGGCCGATGTGGAGTGGAGCTTTGAGTGCCGACATGGAGTCAGATTTTAAGTGCCAATGCGGAGTCGGGCTTGAGCTGAAGAAGCAAGATTGCTTGAAGACTTTCGTTAGTGAAAAACAAATATTATTCTTGTAGACGTGCCCAAGCTTATGATATTAACATCTTTATTGGTAGTATCGACGGAGGTTGTCCGCGTTCAAGTGCGAGGGAGAGGTTTCCTGTCTAGTTCTTTGATCCGGTATGCTCCGCGATGAAGTGCGTCGGTGACTCGGTAAGACCCTTCCCAATTGGAAGACAACTTTCCCCCCTCTGTAGGTTTGGAAACTTCGGCTCGTCTGATGACTAGGTCTCCGGGAAGGAATGTTTTGGGACGTACCTGGGCATTGTAATACTTTGCAATCTTCTGTCGGTAGGAGGCCATCCTGAGTCATGCTCGATCACGGAGTTCTTCGACAAGGTCAAGATTGGCTTTCAACTGGTTGGGATTGTCCTCTTCATCGTACGATTGTGTCCGGGGACTTGGGATGCTAATCTCCACTGGAATGACTGCTTCTGAACCGAACACAAGGCTGAAAGGAGTTTCTTCCGTGGGGGTTTGGGGCATCGTGTGATATGCCCACAGCACATTCGGAAGCTCCTCCACCCATCTTCCTTTGAAACCATCCAGACGTATCCTAAGCCCTTGAAGGATTGTTTAATTTGTCACTTCTGCCGCTCCATTTGTTTGCGGATGACCGACAGAGGTGAACCTCTGATATTCCTAGTTCGACATAGAACTCTTTGAAAGGAGCATTGTCGAACTGGCGTCCATTGTCGATAACGAGTATATGGGGTAGCCCAAACCAACAGATAATAGACTTCCAGAAGAAGTTCCTTACCTTGGCTTCGGTAATTTTGGCTAACACTTCGACCTCTACCCACTTGGTGAAGTGGTCGATAGCCACGAGCAGAAACTTCCGCTGACCAGAGGCTGGAGGGAATGGTCCTAAAATGTCCATTCTCCACTGGGCAAAGGCCATGGGGCCGATAGGAGGCTCAATTGAGAGGTTGGCAGCCGTTGAATATTAGCATGCCACTGACAACTATCGCACTTCCGGACCAGCTTGGCTGCGTCTTCCCGCATGGTGGGCTAGTAATAGCCTTGGCGTAGGGCCTTGCGTGATAGCGCTCTGCCCCCCAAGTGGTTTCTGCAAATACCTTCATGGATCTCATGGAGGATGTAGTCGGCATCTGCGGGACCAATACATCTGAGGAGGGGATGAGAGAAAGATCTTCGGTACAGTTGTCCGTCAAACATCAGGAACTTGTGTACTCGCCACTTGAATTGCTTAGCTTCGGCAGGGTCGGCTGGGAGGGTGCCGACGGTGAAGTATTGGATGTAAACATCTATCCAGGAAGGCTCTTGGCGGATTGGCATGGATTCTTCTACCGCGTCGATGCTTGGGGCTTTCAGATACTCCACGTAAGTTCTTCCCAAGGCCCCGTCGGTCGAGATGGCTAACCAGGACAAAGCATCAGCTCTAGCGTTCTCCTCTTGGGGAATGTAGCTGATGCTGAAATGGGCCAAGGGGGAGGCTTATGACTGCACCATACTCAAGTAACGGGACATAGTAGGATCCCGCACCTCGTACTCCCCTTTGATCTGACCAGAGATGACTTGGGAGTCGGTGAAGACTCTAAGGCATTTCACCCCGAGCTCCCGTGCCAGCTTCATCCCTGATAGTAAGACTTCATACTCAGCCTGGTTGTTAGTGGCTGGGAAGAGGAAACGGAGGGTACTCAGTCACAACTCCATCTGGACTGGCTAGGATGAGACCTGCCCCGCTCCCTTGTGAATTGGATGCTCCATCCACATGAAGGATCCAATCCTCCCCTCTTCCCTCGAATGCAACATCTGAAGAGTTAGCATGGGACTCCTTCGGCTGCTCTTCCATCTAAGTGCACTTGACCAGGAAATCTGCCAAGACCTGAGACTTCATAGCCGACCTGGGTCGAAATGATAGGTCAAATTCCCTCAGCTTGAGTGCCCACTTTGCCAGTCGGCTAAAGGTATCGGGGCGAGAGAGGATTGCCTTAAGTGGTTGATCTATGACCACCACGATCGGGTTAGCTTGGAAATAGGGCTTGAAGCACTAGGTAGAGACGATCAATGCAAAAATAATCTTCTCGACTCTGGAGTATCTAGTCTCTGCATCATGAAGCACCTTACTGATGTAGTACACTGGCTTTTGTGTCCCGTCGGCATCCATGCGAACAAGCACGGAGCTGACAGTCTCAGAAGAAGCTGCAAGGTACAAGAGGAGCTCCTCCCCGCCCCTGGGTTTGGATAACAATGGCGGGATGGATAAGAATTCTTTTAACCCCTCGAAGACCTTCTGGCACTCTCTCGTCCATTCGAAGCCGTTGACTTTGCGCAGTGCCTTAAAGAAAGGCAGACATCTCTTCGCAACTTGGACAAAAAACGGCTCAAGGCCGCCACCCTTCCATTTAAGCGCTGCACCTCCTTCTTGTTAGCCAGAGACCTCATATCTAAGATGGCTCGGATCTTATCAGGGTTCATCTCGATTCCATGCTGCATCACCATGAAACCCAAGAATTTGCCCGCTGTCACCCCGAAAGCGCACTTGCAGGGGTTCAGCCTCATCTGGTACCGACGGAGGTTGCCGAAAGTCTCCGTCAGGTCGGCAACGTGGTCAGTGGTATGGTTACTTTTGGTCAGCATATCATCCACGTACACCTACATATTGCGTCCGATCTGGTCTTTAAAAATTTTATTCATTAGTCTCTGGTAAGTGGCCCCTGCATTCTTTAGTTCGAACGACATCATCTTGTAGCAATATATCCCCTTTTCGATCACAAACAAGGTAGCTTCTAGAGGTGGGCACTAGGCCGTGCCTGACATGGCACGACCCAGGCCCACCATGCCTAAAAAATTGTCGTGCCGTGCCTGGCACGACCAATTAACAAATGGGCCATGCCAAGCATGGCACAGAAAAAAAATTCAAAATTGGCACGGCCCGTAGCCCATTTCAAAATGGGCCACGAGCCGTGCTATGGCATGACCTATCAGGTCCGTGCCCAGCTGGGGGGCGCGCTGGTGCCTAGGCACCAGCTGGGTAATTTCAGCCGTTTTTAATTGCTATATAGCTGTTAAAAATGGCTATATCTGTTTTTAACGGCTATGTAGCTATTAAAGGCTGTTGGGAGGGGTTTAGACCATTTTACCCCTCCCAACAGTCATATAACGGCTATATCAAAGGGTAGATTTGGAAAAAAATAGAAATTCTATAAATAGATGAACTCTCCCTCATTCTTACCACACCAAACCAACTCCTCTATTACTACTATTTCTCTCTTCCAGCAAGTGCTCTAGTAGATTAGCAATTTAATTTTTAGTTTGCAAGTGTTCTTACAAGTGGCAAGTGCTCAAGCAAGTAGTCAAGTGCTACAAGGTCAATTCTTATTGAGAGGCGAGAGCGTAAGAGGAAGCTCACAAATCTCGGCTCCACGCCTCCACCTCTGATCTTTTCTCAATTCCTTTTTGTGGGTTAGTTTTTATTTTTTTGCATTTATTAATTAAAAATTTTAGATATGACATCTTTTAACGAAAGTAATTTTAACATGCACACTTTTTCTGAGGGTGAGGAAACTAATCCCCAAGGACCCCAACTCCAATCCCAACTCTAAGTTTCATCTAAAGCTAGTGTCAGTGAGTGTCAAACCTCTTCTCGTAAGAGGACTAGTAATATTTGGATTGATTTTGATAGAATTATGGTTGATGGAGTCTATAAAACAAAAAGTAAAAAATGTGCAAAACTTTATAGTTGTTCTAGTACTGGGGGAACAGGGCATCTAAGAAGACATCAAGAGAGTCATAGGATGCATGATTTCAGTCAGCAAGGACTCCTTAATATGCAAGAGGGATCACTTGTAGGCAATTTTGTATATAACCACGAAAATCAAAGAAAATTACTGGTAAGATAGATAGTGCAAGATGAATTATCTTTTAGTTTATCTGAATCTTATAATTTTGAAAGATATATTCAATTAGGCCTACAACCTGCTTATAAGAGAACTAGTAGCCATACCTTTAGAAAAGTGGCTATGATAAATTTTTTAGCATTCAAACAGAGTTTAACGGAAAGCCTCTCAAATTTAAATGCTAGAATTTCTTTAACTTCTGATATTTGGTCGGCATATGTAGGTAGTAATTGTTTTATTGCTGTTACCGCTCATATATTGATAATGATTGGCAATTAAATAAATAAATTATTGCTTTTCATGCTTTTGATTTTCCGCATTCGGGACAACAAATTTCAAATATTATTTATCAAATTCTATGCTCATATAATATTAATAATAAAATAATGTCAATTACTTTTGATAATGCATCTAATAATAATTCTGCTGTTGCATTATTAAATGACTCTTTGCATCCCATTTTAAATGGACAATTATTTCATATTAGATGTGCATGTCATATATTAAATCTTTATGCTCAATCTGGCATGGACATAATTCAAGAGGTTATTTCAAAAATTAGAAATGCAGTTTCTTTTATTCATGCTTCAAGATCAAGACTTCAAGAATTTAAACAATTATGTGTAGATTATGGTAAACGTTTTAAAAAATTTAAACTTGATGTAATAACTCATTGGAATAGTACCTATGCCATGATACATGATGCATATCCATATAAGAACTTATTAAGTGCTTATATTAATGAGCGTGGATTAGGATTTACATTGACTGAAGCTGATTGGAATCAAGGTAAACTTTTAGAAGATTTTTTTGTTACTTTTTATGATGCTACAAATGTTCTTTCAGATATTTATTATCCAACTTCTTGTTCATTTTTACAAAAAGCATATGTAATTAGTAAAAGTTTAAAGAATATAGATATCATGAAGTTTTAATGCCTACATAATATGAAAACTAAATGGAATGAATATTGGAATAGGATATATCCATTGCATAACTTAGCTGCTATTTTTGATCCTAGAGTTAAATTAAATGGTGTAATTTTTTAATTGATCAATATTGTGAAAACATTGATCAAAATCTTGAACCTGCTAAAGATGAGGTAACACGACTTCTAATAGAATGTGGGATATTGGGGTGAGGAGAGGAGTGAAGTGTTCTTTAGGAACCAATGCTTGGGGTCGGTTATCTGGGCGACGGGGCGGCTTAAACTTTCTGGACCACACTCCAGCAGGTTCCGAAGGTACTGGCTTCTTGTCGGAGATCCTTTGTCAACCTCCCTTCTGGAGGAGTCGGCTTCGTCGGAGCGAATATACTTCTGTGCCTAGCTCAGCAGTTCGGCATAAGAGTTGGAAGGCTTTTGTCCAAGGAGTAATCGAACTTGGAAGGACGGAGTCCCCGCTTTAGAGTTAGCGTGGCCACGGAGTCCTCAAGGTTGTATACCTCTAGCGCAGCTTCCTTGAACCGAGCCACAAAGTCCTTCAGGGTTTCACTGCTCCTCTGCTGGACAGCGAACATGCTATCAGCCACCCGGGGGATCTTCTGGCACGCATCAAAGTGAGCCAAGAAAGATCACTCGAGTTGTCTGAAAGAGTTGATACTACGTGATAGTAAACGGGAATACCACACACGTGCTGCCTTTCGAAATGTAGCCGAGAAGGCGACACAAAGGAGAGAATCCGTCACCCCCTGAACTTGCATGACGACCTTATAGCTCTCCAGATGATCCAGGGGGTCCGCCGTGCCGTCGTACGGGTCCAGCTAGGGTAGACGAAATCTGGGTGGGATCGGTTCCTCCATAATACAGTGAGAAAGCGAGGGGCGGTGGTCGCAGTCCGCCCCGTGTGGGTTGGTGATTCTGCGGCTAAGCTCCTCCAATCGCTGATGGTATTCATCCAACCGTTGTTCAGCCCGGCGAGCGGCCTTCCTATTGGTGTCTTCCTTTGAGGATTCAGAAGATGAATAGGGAGAAGGATGCCGGTGCAGGGAATGCACCTGCTTAGGTTCCTTCTCACCACGCCACCTGAGAAAGCGATCAGAATGATAGGAAGGAGACCGTCACCGCTTGGAGGTTTCTCGGCGATGAGACTTCGGGGACTCGCGGTGGGAGGCCTCCGGAGGAGTCCTGCCATGATGAGACTGGCTAGCTCCAGGACCCTCCATACGAGGCGGAGAGTGTTGGGACGACAATGGCGTGGTAGCGGAGCACTGCTCCTCTAGTCCTCGCACCATCGCCATTAGGTCCTGAACCTGCTGGGTCAAGGCATCGAGCCGATCAGCTTGGTTAAACTGCGGCTTCACGGGGGGCGGAGTAGAGAGGTTGGCCTTCGATTGCTCAGCCCGCGGGAGGCATCCCCTAGCCTGGCTGGTAGAGGTCTCCTGCGCTCGTGTAACCGCCATCTTCTTCCTCACAAAGGTTGTGGGGTCGCATATGCATGGATATGAACGTCTGCCGGAGCACCCCCCTTCCTGGCGTGCCAATCTGTTGCTGCCAGATCACCCTTCAAGAGCACCGAGCAAAAAAAAGGGCTTCACATACTTCCAAAAGATGATGCCTGCCTCCTCTTGGCTGGAAACCTGCAAGAAAAGTCCCAGACCGGTGGTTTCAGTGGGGACCCTCCGATGCTCAAGTCAGCGATTTGGAGAACAGGAATTAGGATGAGAGAAGATCCCCCTCCCTCATTGTGAGTCGGGGTCTACATACCTGTTCGGGGGTCCCTCTTATCCTTTGTAGATAACAGTCAAATCTTGTTAAGATCGGCTCCGCAGGTGGGCACACAACTACTAAACGCGTACCATGAATATCGACAACGACACTGTATCTGTAACTGCCCGTAATCCTAACAAAAAGCGGGCGAGTGGACTACACGGCAATTTCTGAGGTGTTTCAAATTACCCTGTTCAATGCTCAGAGTTGATTTCATGACTGGAACTATGGACCGACAGTATGCGAGGCCAAGTCGAGGCCAAAGCCAAGGCCGAGACGGAGCTCGAGGCCGAGGCCGAGGCCAAGACGAAGCTCGAGGCCGAGGCCGAAGCCGAGACTAGCTGAAATCATTACTTTGCTCAAAAACCATGCGAGCTGTTACCATACTGCCTGGGGACGTGATTAGCCACATCACATAATATAAAAATATATATTATATTTTAAATTAAATTAAATATATGTAATATAAAAATTATATTATCTAGTTTAAAACTTTTGTGTTTTCCAAGTCTGAACTCGGCTAGGAATTTTAACGGACTAAAAGTTTTTTTGCCCTGATCTGGCTCAATGGACTAAGGTTGCGTTTGGTGCATTGCCAGCAATCCTAAATGGTAATGTGGATTACCTACAAGATAGATTACTACTAGATGGATTGTTAGTAATGTTGATTACTGTGTTTGGTATACACAAGTAATGTTACAATAATATTAATTACCGTGTTTGATATATGACAAACAGATTACCAGTCATATAACATCAAATTCCTAAAATACACTTAAATCAAATTCATATACTAAATCAAATCTATTAAAAATCTTCAAAATACCCCTAAATCAAAGTATTTATATATAAGTAGAAGTTACTATATTTAATTTTTTAAAGATTAAAATATATTTTTAATCTTTAAACATTTATTCAAACTTTTTTTGATTCTTAAACTTTCAATTATCATAATTTATTTATTATATTTTAAAAATAATTTATTTTTAATATTTTATTATATAAAATTAATTAAGATTAATAGAATAATTGATATATTATGATAATATGAATGGATCGATTAGTTGATAGCAAAATGTAAGTTATTTTTTAAATTTTAAAAAGTAATATAATTAGACGTTGTCAATTTTAAATTACTACATTGTAAGGAGACGTTACTAAGAATAATAATTTTTTTAAAAATAGTAATCATTTTTTTAATTTTTAAGTAAATTAATTTTAAAAATAGTAATTTAAAAATAAATAATTAATTTAATTTAATAAAAATAGTAATAAACAAATTAAATTAATTAATTTATTAAAAAATTAAATTTAAAAAAATTAAAAATTGAATTAATATATTTAATTTATTTTAAAAATATTTTTAAATATAAAAAATAAATTTATTTTTTAAAAATAAATAAATAAATAAAACAAAGATATTAAAAAAATTAATATATTTAATTAATTTAAAAATATATAAATTAATTTATTTTAAAAAATATATTTAATTTAAAGATATTTTTAAATATTTTTAAATTATTTTTTTAAAAAAATTAATTTATTTTTTTAATTTTAATTTTTTAAATATTAAATCAATTAATTAAATTAATTAAACAAATTAATTTTAAAAATAAATAAATAATTTAATTAATTTAGTTTTTTTAAAATAAATTTTTAAAAAATAAATTTTAATTAATATTTAATTCTTTTTTAAATATTAAATTAATTTTTAATTTATTTATTTTTAATTAATTCATTTTTTAATAATTTCTATAATAAAATCAAAAAATTAATTAAAAAATTAATTCAAAAAATTTAAAAAATTATTTTTAAATAATTTAAATAATTTAATTTTAATTTATTTTTCTTATAAATTTTTAAAAAATATTAATTAAAAATTAAAAATTTTTTATATTTTTAATTATACTTTTCTTATAACTATATTTTTTTTGTTTTTATTTTAATTTTTTTTCTATTTGATATTTTCTTTTTTAATATAGTGATTTATTTTTGTTTGCTGAGAAAAGAGATAGTGACGGTGAGACATGAGAAAAGAGTGAAAAAGGAAGGAATTGATTTTATC
Organism: Calamus simplicifolius; assembly: GCA_900491605.1. Lineage (NCBI taxonomy): Eukaryota > Viridiplantae > Streptophyta > Magnoliopsida > Arecales > Arecaceae > Calamus > Calamus simplicifolius. The sequence continues at coordinate 56,309 of UESW01004419.1, forward strand.
TAAGAAAAAGAAATAATTTTATTTTTATAAAAAAAAGCAGGATAATTTTGTGAAAAAAAAAATTTATTAGATTATAACATATCCGATGAAGTGGATAACATTTCTCTTTTATGGTAATCTGAATTATCTTTTATACAGATATATTTTTATTTAAATTATATATCAAATATAGTTATCTAATGAATTTTTTTAAATTATCGATAATCTAGATAGATTAATCGTTAACAAAAGTCCTCTAAAACCCTTGATGTAATTTTTCGGGCCCTTCTTGGCTGGCTCACGGCCCGCTCGGCCCATGCCCGCCCTGCAACTAGCTTTCCAATAAATTTCTCCCTTCGCATCGCTCTCCCGTCCAGGGGCGACAAATAAAATAAGAAAGAATTAAAAAAAAAAAGGAAAAACCCGAACCCGAGAGCGAGGAGAAAGAGAGCTCTCTCCACGATATCCTCAAACCTTCGCCTCCCTCGCGCCCCGAATCGTTGATCGTCGCCCTCCTCGCCTCGCCGCAAAACCTCGATCCCTCCCGCCGCTTCCCAATCAATGGCCAGAATCGAGCCCTTGTGAAGAAGTGGCCTCTTCTTGCCGCCTTCTTTCGCCTCCCCCATCGGGAGAGATCCATCTGCCTTGGGGCGGCGGAAGAAGCCGCGACTCGATCTATCTCTAGTGGTTTTCGATCTCACGGGCTTAGATCTCGGGACGATTTCCGGCCGCTCTTTGAATTTCTCCGGCTTTCTTGGGTTTCTTGGCCCCGAAGCGTGGGATTTGCGGGTGTTTGCTTTTCGATTTCCGACTCTGAAGAATGCGGCATGGATAAGGGCGTTGTTGGTCTCTGGAAGCGAGCGAGAACGTTCCGTATCTTTGGCAACTTTCCATCTGGGTCGTCTTTTGCTGGCCCAATCGTGAATCCCATGTGAGTCATTCCCCTTTCCAAACCCTCTTGGTTTTCTTCTTCTTTCAGTTGCTTTTCTTTTGATTTTGTTTTGTTTAGGTTCTTGTGTTCTGTATCATGCGATGACTGTAGTGTCTTTTGAGTCATAACATAATTAGGGTTAGAGATGTTATGTTTTCATTTTTTATCTTTCTGGTTAAATTTTTTTGAGCATTTGGTTTAACTCCATTGGATGGCTGGATTGTATCCATTGTTTAACTGTATATGATTCTGTTTAAATAAAATTTCGGGCAATTGAGAACTGATTTTTTAAATAAAAAAATAATTAAAGGAATGATATGCTGTGCAAGGTTATATTAAGGAAATTATCGCAAAAGAATCAGATTGGGAAATAAGGGATTATTGCAGCTCATTTCCTACCTAGGATGATTATGAAGGAAAAAAAAGGAAACTGAATCTTCAGCCTGATAATGGTTTCTTTCTTTCTTTTTTAAATGAATCTTTAAAGACTGTAAACTTCTCATCTAGGGCAACTTCTTTTTAAAGCTATGATCGGACATTTGTAGCATCTTTTGTTGTTGCTATGGCAAGGGAACACGCAAAACCTCTCAAGCTTCTGTTATGTGCTCTCCATATTCCATCTTGTCTTCATTGTCCAGGAAGGTTTGCTTTCGTATGCATTGCCTCTCCTCTCCTTAGAATTAAAGGAAACATGGTCTCCTTCCTTCATCCTTATATCCTTTATAATTAGGCCTGCCATTTGAATTATTACTTTTCACAGAAATCAATTTCTCTTCATGGCTACTCTAACCAACTTGTTTCCTGTGGCTCAATATGTGGGTGTGTCATTAGAGAAAATAATTGGCTTGTCAATCCAATGAATGTCAATCATCTAGCCTCATGAAAACATTTGTTTATGGTTCCACCACAGAAGATTGGAAGTTTCCTTTCTGAAATATCAGGGTCTGAAACTGGGATGGTAAAAGCAAGGCTGTTACCAAAAGATCATGTTTCAATATCATATATTCATCTAATAAACCTACCGGTACCCTTGCCAAGTTGTAATAGGGCTCCCTAATCTCCTTGGGTTCCATAATTTCCTTGGCCCTTTTCTTTTATCAAGACTCTTTGTTTCTATGGAGTTTGTTAAAAGAATTTGTTCAGAAGCCTCAATAAATCTAGTAAATTTGAAATTGATGGTAGTCTTGAAAGTGAATGGCTACTTGAAGGGGGGGATCAAATTTGTGATGAGTTGTTTGGTAAGTTCAATTTAAACATTAAGTAGGCTATGAAACTCTTTGTTCCTTTGTCTAGTCCACATGGTTTTGAAGTTAAAATGTGACCTCAACCTCTAAGGATCACACATGACTGATGAGGAGCTAATCTAGGTAATATGGTTGCTTTCATTTCTTCATGAAATTTTACTTCATAGACAAGCAGCAATAAAATCTTCTTTGATATGAGACTATATTTATAATCGGGATATTGATTTGCCTCTTGCAAGCTGTATGCATCAATAGGACTGGTGACTATATCATTGTCAGGCGAGCTTGGTTCGTTGATGGCATCTCTAAAATTATATTGGATGTGATTGCTTTATTTTATTCCTGTCAATTGACAATTGCTATGTGATTATCAATTGTCGATGTTTTCCACACGTAATCTCTAGGGCATTCCTTGGTGGATTTGTTATATGTCAGCATTGATGCTCCCATATAATGCCTTCGTTTGGAGGATCACCCAGCTGGTTTTGATTCATACTGCTGATGACTTGGCATATTTTGATAATTCATATTTGCTGCTGCAAATGATTAGTAAGAATATTTGATGATGCATAATTTTGTTTGCCTCAAGCTGCATGCTTGCACTTTGGTTGGAAGTAGCAATTCAAGTGAAATCTCAACTTATTGATATGAACTGAACCACAGCTGCCATTTTTTGGATTGCCACTTGATTTTGACCCACTTATTAAGGATGTTTGGCTGCAGATGTGTAGTTGGTCCAAATTATCAGAAATAAGTTAAGTCTGGATGGATCTAGAAACTATATGTTTTCTTTTTTCTTTTTTTTTTTTTTTTTTTGCACTATATGGTGTGGTTGCATTTGGGCCAGGGCCAGCTTTTATGTAACTTACTCTTGAACTCAACAAATAAATAATTAGCTCCATAGCTAGTTTAATCAGTTATGGGGGTAATACTTGTTAGGGTTTGGCATTATACATTTGGTTGCAATTGCTATGCTCGTCATAAGTGTGCTAAACATATTCTCTGATTTCTTGAACTGATTTGAGGATGAGTAGTTCAGACATTCTCCATCTTTACCTAACTGGGCGATGACTTGTTTGATTATCCACAACACAATTTGTTAAAGATTTCAGATGGACAACCAAATGCTATTTCATTTTCTTGTATTTCTTTGGTATACTCAGCATCACATTGTTTAACTTTTCTGGATTTTGTGATGCAAAGGCTCCCTCAATAATTGGGTCCTTGCATATTTTAGCTCAGAATTAAAGACTAGCAAAGTGAGTGCTTCTTCTGTTCATTTCAGCTTATTTTGGTCAGCTGTTTGGAAATATCACTTACAAGGGCAACTTATTGATTGTTCTTGTTCATCATGTGTTGACTGTTGAACTTCAAATTGCAAAGCACATCTTGGTGGGTGGCCGCGGGGGGGGGGGGGGGGGGGTGTGTTTAAATGTAATTTGAATTTCTTATACATGATGCTTTTTATATGTCTTTGATATTATCTGTAAAAATTTTGTGGTCTCGTACTTTTTGTTTTTGTCTGAATTTTAAAATGCCCAGTTCACCTGCACTTCTAAAATGTTTCTGTTCTACCTCCTATTACTGAAGTTCCTCTGCTTAAAGTGATCTCATATATGCTAAATCCACGTCCTTTTTTAAACTCCAGGTGTCACACAATTATGGCTCTTAGGAAGTACAAACCTTCTGTTGATGCATCTTCTGCCAGTATGGCTCCTTTGAATTTTAACAAGAAGATGCATGAGAAGGTCAATCCTATGGAGCCAAAGAGGACAGCTGTTCTCCCAGTAGAGGCTCATGTAGATATTGACCTCAGAGAAGTCTACTTTTTGATAATGCATTTTCTATCAGCTGGGCCATGTAAGAGGACATATGGACAATTTTGGAATGAACTTTTGGAGCATCAACTTCTGCCTAGAAGATACCATGCTTGGTATTCAAGAAGTGGTTTACGGAGTGGGGATGAAGATGATGATGGCATGTCTCTCCCATTGTGCTATCTTAAGTTGGCTGAGAGGTACATACTGGAGAGTTTGTTTGCAACTTCAAATTTATAATTTGTTTATTTTAATTCTTAATCAAATTAGATATACTGTTCTGCTCACTTCGGATCTCATCCAACTTTGATGGTGAAAACTGAAAATTTGCTTCAATTTTGATATCGTAATGTTCTTAAGTTCCAAAGCAAGCGCTTCTTTGGTTTTATATGTGATCCTAAACTTCGCATGATTGTTATTGCCAATACCTTTAATATTGGTAACTCGTAGTTATATTTTGGATTGCTAGTTTACATGCTACGTTCTTATACACACTATCGATCTTCTTGTATATGCATTGTTCCATATATAAACATTGCTTGGACCATCCACCAGACCGTATTATTAACTCTATACAATGATGTGACATCAGAATAATATGGCCAAGTTTTTTTTTTATCTTTTTATAGATAAGGGAAATTGGGTTAATTGATATTTTTGTTATACTAAATATTAAGTGATTCTTTAGGTAGTACTGCTTTACCTCACAATCAAGGTGCAACCTTCCAAATTTCCCCTAGACTTGGAAAGAGTTTTGATAAAGAGGGAAGATGTTAATTTTATTACCGCACACCTCTTTTATTTCTCTCTTTCTGAAGTATGGTCATATTGTTATTTCTAATATTAAACATATCAAATTCACCATATTGCCCATTGTCAGGAGTTGAGTTGTATAATATAATAAAATATATAGAAAATATAAATCGTTTAAACAAGTGATAGCTTGATGTCTTGGTTTTGGTAACTATGTTCCTATCACACTGGCTACATTGGTAAGATAATTGCTGTTTATTAATTTTGTCCTGCTTATTGATATTTATTCTAGCATTACCAGGGTAGTGGTGTCCTTCTCATAAATCTTATGATGCAGAGGCATTTTTGAGGCTTATGCTTTTTATCATTTTGATAAGCAAGTTATCACAATTTGGACCATTTTCCTGACTTGAGTAAATGCTGCTTTGTAGGTACCCTCACATTGGAAAAGATCACTTGGTGAAGCTTTTAAAACATTTGATTTTTAATTCTTCCCCTCAATTGCATGGCATGATTGGTGGAGGTCCACCAAATGCAGCTGATGTACCCACACTCCTGGGATCTGGTTCCTTTTCTCTTCTTGGATGTAAGTGATATTTATTTTCTGTATCTTTTTGATGGGATATGCTAGAGCATGTTTCATCTGTTTTCATGGAATGATACTTCTTCTACCAATAGATTCATTTTCATTTCGTTTTTGGTATTAATTTTCAGCTGATCACCTCTCTCTCTCTCTCTCTGTCTCTCTCCTCCCCCCCTTTCTCTCTCTAATCTGGCACCTTTGATGTGGAATTTCTGTGAATGCTTTTATCTTCCAGCTGATAGGGATAAGGAAGACAAGGGAACCAATAAGGTGTCTGGTTTTCTGCGTTGGCCGCACATGCAGGCTGATCAGGTCCGTGGGTTAAGTTTGAGGGAGATAGGTGGTGGTTTCACAAAACACCATCGTGCTCCATCTGTTCGTGCAGCATGTTATGCCATTGCTAAACCATCAACTCTGGTGAAAAAGATGCAAATCATAAAAAAAGTGCGGGGACATCAGAATGCTGTCTATTGTGGTATTGCTTTTTGTGTAGAATTTGCATATTCTTTGGATTTTGAGATATTCTCTGATGTGAACTTTTCTCTGCAATAGGTACAGTTCTATTTAGGCTCTGCCTTATGATTTGGAAATGCATTTGCAATATATTCTGTTCTAGATGCATGTGAGGTATAATCTTATATTAACTTAGTTTTGTCCATTGAGACAGGGAACTCCTTAACTTTTTATGATGTAAATAAATTATTCCAACAATTTCTTTGTTAAAAATAAAGGTTGTCTAGAAAGGCGGCGGTGTTTTATCATAGCCTATATTTTTGTTGTTTCAGCTGCTCTTATTATTATGCTTATGATAGGAATAAACTGCAGAATGTAGTTGTGAAGCTTTCCCCAAAATAATGGGTCAAAGCTTGTTCATTGTGTGTTCTTTAATCTATCAGGCATTAAAGTTTTGTTTCTGAAGTCTTAATTATGTTCTCTAATTTTATTCATGGAGACGATGGCTACGGTGTTCTAGTTATAACCTTCTTTCTTCATTATGGAATGCGCATGCGAGATTGATTCAAATTTCCAGCTTGCAATCTATTGATTTTATATGAGATAAAGCAATTCCCTCGTGCATGCTTGCAAGACTGTTTACCTCTTTTCATGTCTTTCATTGATTATGTTGATTTGGAATGTTTCATGACTTTTTGTAGTTACCTTTTGTGTTGCCACTAGGATTTTAGTGTTTGTATCCACTGGTTCAATTATCACTTCAAAAATGCTATCCAATGCCGAATTAGTAGAATTTGTTACCATCTAATAATTGATAGTAGAATCCATTTCCATGCAAAATGTTTCACCTTTTTGTTGTTTCTTCTTCGAGTGGACAAAGAACTCCTGCTTTTTGCTTTGTGAAGTAATACATGGGTTTGGATATAATAACTCCTATTCAGTGTTGTTAAAGGTGCTAGATGCACCTAATCACAAAGGGCTCTTAGAGCTTAGGTGCAACTTGTAAAGTACAGGTACGCCTGAGTGAAGTGAGGCGCTATATTTAAAATAAATAAAATAATTTGTATAAGAAAGATTTAGAGAAAAAGCTAAAAAATTTATAATAATAATATCTTTAGCCTATTAGCTCAATGGAAAGCCTTCTCTTTCTCAAATGATAGTATAATTTTTGATGTTCCATCTCTTTATCTTTCAATTTTAGCTTTTTATAGGGTAAGTAAAATAATTGTGTATAAGATGGTACATCATAAAGTCACCAGTCTAATAAATATAATATTTTTTTAAAAAAATTATTACAAATATAGTTTCCAAAGAAAAGTGCGTCTTTTTGTATCTCAAATTAGATTAAAGGTATACTTTTTTACCTTAAGAATGCCAAGATAAAGGCATTTCACTTAAGGTATAAGAAGTGACTAATCCACCTTAAGTGCGCCTTACACCTGAGGCATACCTTAGAATATAAGAAGTACCTAACCCTTGGTGACTTGCACCTTGTGCGCGCCTTTGACAACACTGCTCTTGTTACATGGGTTTGGATCTAATAACTCCCTATTTTCTATATTACTGGCATCAGCATGGAGGGTAACAGCCTCTATCAACATGAAATGAAATTCTTAAGCCAGGTTTGCCTATTTTAGCTTTGGGGTTTGAATTAAAGCTTCGGCAGAGGAGAATGAGGAATTATACTAATTAGGGTGAGAATAATGTAGCTTGGAGTGTCCTATGGCCTGGGCTAGAACTGGTCAAGCCTTGAATTTTTTCTGATTGAATCATTTTTACTTTTGTAAAACCATTGCATGTAATGCTATTGTTCTTTTCCTTTCAGCAAAATATATTGTCCTTTTCCTTTCAGAAAAATATCTCTTAGTTTTAGTATTAACTGCTAGAAGTATAATCTTCTCTCTTTTGTTTTTTATGGTGCTTTGAGAACAACATATGATCTGTTTATGTGTCCAATTTTGTCTAATTGTTTCCTCTAGACCAATTAAGGTGTAAAAGTTGTATTTGGTGATCTTTAAGGCAAGTGGACAGGTTATCTGTACTGAAATTTATTTGATTTCTCAGCAGTCCTTGTTATTATGGGACATTTCTGCCTTTTTGATGTGAGAATTAGTGGTTGCTGCTTGATGATGACAAAGTACTTTAGTTGATTGGTTCTTGTTTCTTTGTTGGTGTGTAAACCATGGTGTGGAGTTCTACATTGGCTTGCTGCTGTTTGCTGTTTTGAAGGAGTCACTCATGCGGCTTGACCTTAAGGAAGGGGAATATTTTTTGGTTGACTTCTAAAGGATCTTTGGGAGGTCGAAATCTGAATGTATAATTAGATCTAATTTAGCACTAGACTTTCTTCAAACCAGGCCAGAAATCTGTAACCGATTGAGCTTTGTATTTTGTGGTCCACTTGCATGTGGTTGGTGGGTACTGAATTGAAGGTCCCGACCAGTAAGGTGCATCAACGGTACACCAGAATAAAAATTAAAAATTAACATGGGATTCATAATGCAAAGTAGAGGGAAAATATTTCTCCGTAACAACAAGCTAAGACTTCATGAAAGATAGAACTTTCCCCTCTTCGTAGAATTTTGCTTTTGAACCTGTTGAAACTGGGAGACACAGTCCATTTTTATCTGATGACTAGTCTCCTACACTTCTTTAAGCTTTGACTAGCATGTGATTTCAAGGTGAATTGTTGTTATCAAGGTACGTAAAACTGGTACTGAGAATCATATCAGTATGTCATCAATTCAGTGCGGTAAGATCGATATAATATGATTTACATTTTGTATTGGAACAGGCTTTCAATACTTTTTCCCCACAGCCAGCCATGGTATTACCTGAATCCGGGTGGTATGGGTTGTTTCTGCTTGGTTTGGGTTTGGACTAGTTTAGACTGAACCCATTGGTATGGTACAATCAAAATGAGGCAGTATTAGTTGGTGTGGCAGAACTTGAGTGCTATCATTTAATATATTGTGCCAAGATTTTTATGATACATTTTGCATAGACCACAAATAAGTAAATTTTAGACCATTCTTTGTGATGCTCTTGTGTTAGGACAGGTGAAACTTTATAATTATCGATTGGACCTAGGTTTTTGTCCTTTTATCTTTAGTGTTTATGTTTTAAAATTTTAGTAGTTGCTTTTACTTATTTAAAGTGAGTCTCCCACCCTTATGGATAATAATATCAAGAAATTCATGATTGACATTCACAAATTATTTAACGAATATTTGTCAATCATCTTTAAACTCGCACACATTTAAGCAATTTTTTGCTGCGGTACTATTCTTTAAAAAAAAATGATGCAGTACTTGCAGGGTATCTGCTGACTGCTCTGTTATTGCTTATTTATTTATTTATTTATTCATGCTAGCATATATGAAATGTACATCTTTGATTGTGTGCCCTAAACTTCAGGCTGTGTTGTTTATTTGTAGTTGCGAGGGCCTGTTTGGTACAGCTGTGGTAGCTGATCCCCAATAGCTCCCTTTTTTTCCAATTTTTGAAGGAGGAAAGAAAAAAGAAGGGGGGGGGTTGCTGTACTTCGCAAAACTACCGCTTGTTGCCTCCTTTTCTTTCCATATTTTGATCTGTTATGTGATATGTGTTGTACAGTTTTCTTCTAGGTCTTTTCTTTGTTTATTTTCAGATAGTTGGATTCTCTACTTGATTTTGTCTATAATTGTAAAATTTAATATTACATAGTGTCACTGTATCAATTTCCTTTGCCTTTTCTTTTCTGCAGCCATATTTGATCGCTCAGGGCAATATGTAATTACTGGTTCGGATGATCGTCTTGTCAAGATCTGGTCAATGGAAACTGCATTTTGCCTGGCCAGCTGCCGAGGACATGAAGTGAGTCTGCATGGCTTCTCTTTGTCACTTGAACCATAAGATCTTCTCATTTTCCCCTCAGTGAATAAACTCCTGAATTATTGTCTTTGTTATGAAGGGGACATTACTGATTTGGCTGTGAGTTCAAATAATGCATTGGTAGCATCTTCTTCAAATGATTTTATTATCAGAGTTGTAAGTCCATCCTTTCCTAGGTGCAATTTACAAAACATGATAACTTGCGGTCTGGTTTCTGCTTCTGTGTGTGTGTGTTTTTTTTTTTTTTTAAATTGATTTATCTTATCAATGCAGTGGCGTTTACCTGATGGACTACCAATTTCGGTCCTGAGGGGACACACTGGAACAGTAACTGCTATTGCCTTTAGTCCCAGGCCAAGTGCTGTTTACCAGCTATTATCGTAAGTTTTTTTTTATCGTATTGTATCTCTCTGTTCCCTTACGTTGGTTATATTTGCACTTTTTAACAAGCAATTGATTTTTAGTTTTGGACCTATATTTTGTCTATGTGATGATAGGTGATATTCTTGATGCCTTCCTTGACCTGGAACATGTCTTGCTTGATATTTTGAGAAATTTTCTGTGATTCTGTTTAAAATCGTTGCTAGAAGAGAATTGTCTGTTGCATAAGTTGGTCGTTGTTTTTTTTTTTTCTGATTCATGAAAAGCTACAAGGTGGTTTGAAAGTAGAAATAGGAAAAATTAAATAGAAACCAATACTATAACTCATTGCCCATTGCCCATATTGGGACTCTTCTACCACTACTGATACATTTTAATGCATGACTGGGCCAGCTAACTAATGTCGTGCAGTACAACTTCTTCCAAATGAAAGTAACCAAGAACTACTCCCTTCAAGCAAACTGGCTGTACACATCTTGAAGTTAAATGAATTATTCATGTCACAGAATGGGCCTATGGTTCAATGAATTGTATTAAATGAGTACTTGATGAGTTTTAGTAAATGTTTGATAATTTTGGAGTCATGAACTATTTGATGCTCACAAATAGGGTTATTATTCCTTACTTGTCTAACATGGATGCCCATTTGGTGTATCAACTGTTTGCTTGTGAAATTGCCATCTTTTGACCATGTGAACCAGGGGAACCATTCAGTCTTCACTAAACCTAACAGGATATGGTAGAATTAATATGTAGGTTTTGAAGCATAAAATTAATATTTAGAAATCTGAGATTAGCTATTGTAGAGACAACTGGATTAAGTTTTCACGTGGTTCAAGCATTTTCAGATCTTGAGCAATGTTGTGGTCTGAATTTAACTAGTTCGTTCCCTTTTTGTTTCTTTATTTGTGGCGTCAGCTCTTACCCTTTTAGGGGAACAGGGTTTTTCTTTCGGTGCTTGGTATTTCTAAACCTAGAAGGATGCCAGCCAAAACGTAATGAATTTGATCCATGATGGTATTCTAGTGCCCCACTCTTTTTTACAATAAATTTTCTATTTGATAAAGTTTTAAACCATTTTTGTGCTTTCCTTTAATGTTCACCTCATGATGGAGGATTGTGAATAGCTTGGCTCTTGGTTGTCAAAGTTTAGTTTTTTAACCCTCAGAAGTGATAGAGAGGATCGGATTAAAGGGAAGTAGATTGTAATTTTGATCTTAATGTGTCGGCTCTTGAAAAAAAAATCTGGAAAAGATTGACCTTCTTTAACTTTGTGGTTGTTGGAAATCTTTATTACATGCATTTCCTGCAAAATATCAACTAATGGGGAGACATGTTTAAGGATGATGGTTTCATATCTAGAGGTACATTGCGTGAATTGTTTTAGATTCAGCCTTATACTGTGAGTAATTTTTTGCTATCAAATTCCTAGTTTTTTAAACACCTTCTTGAATCTCTATGCTGCAATATTGAATAGTGTTCGCTTTTTGTGAATTTATATTAAAGAGGAGGAAAAATGGCAGAAATAGAAACAAATTATGAGTAGGAAATAAGTAATTTGGATCTAGTGCTTGAATGGTAAGATCCATGGTCCCTCACAAATTGAAAGCCAAATATGACCCATGAATAAAGCTTACTTAGAAATGCAAAAATGATAATTGGCTGGAATTTTTTTTTAATAGCCAAATTTAGCTGATGTGTGATACCAAAGAAATATAGATAATTGATACTCCATTAGCTAACATTTGTAAGTTACATATCTTAAGAGATACTCCACTTTTGAGCTACAACAAATACACATATTATCATTAAAAGAAAAGGTTTCTCAGATTATTTATCATGTTCTTAAGATGGTCAAGGGTTGTTGTGTCAAAATACAAAAATGATGTTTTGAATTTAAATCTTGTGAAAGAACTATTAAAAAAACTCAAAAATGATTTCCTGAAATAATTCCCCCCATCACAAATTAAACTATGCAAAGCAAACATAGGAAAATGACTGCAAAAATCATGGGGTTGAATGGCTAAGCATCACAAACAATTTTGTGTTGGTTTCTATTGGCCATTATTATCTAAATTAGCTTATGGATTAGGATTTTGTTTAGTTTGTGGATGTTTACGACTGACTGAGCATGATTGATATCTTTTTCATTTGAATACTAGAATATAAAAATAAAAAAGGCATCTTTTAACATTTGCAGATGATATAATGTTAATTGTTGAAACTAAATCTAGAGTACATGCTAAGCTAAAGATTTGGAGAGATATTTTAGAATCTAAATGTTTTAAGATTAGTAGAACTAAAACTGAATATATGAAATGTAATTTTAGTGGGAGTAGAAATACAAATGAAGAAACAGTGAAGATTGCAAACCAAGAGACATCGAGGAGTGAAAAATTTAGGTATTTGGGATCAATTATCCAGCAAGAAGGTGAAATAGGTGAAGATGTGAATCATAGAGTTAAAGCAGGATGGATTAAGTGGAGGAGTGCTTGGAAGTATTGTATGATCGACACATCCCATTAAAATTGAAAGAAAAATTCTATATGGAACAGAGTGTTGGGCAATATTGAAATAACATGTGAATAAATTAAGTTTATTAGAAATACGTATGTTAAGATGGATGTGGTAAAACTTTAAAAGATAGAATTAGAAATAAACATATAAAAAAATGATAGGAGTAGCTCCAATTAAAGATAAATGAGAGAAAATCGATTACGGTGGTTTGGACATATACAACGTAGATCTTTAGATGCTCCAGTTAGAAAGAGTGATTTTTAACAATCCATGGTAAGGATAGAGGTAGAGGTAGACCTAAACTAATATGGACAGAAACAATTAAAAAATATATAACTATTTATAATTTGAATGTCGACTTGGTCCTGAATAGAGCAGAATGGAGGAAGCAGATTCATGTAGCCAACCCCATGTAGCTGAGAAAAGGCTTAGATGAGTTGAGTTGAGAAGTTAGACCAATCTATGTAACACATTTTATGCATGAGATCTGGTGTGATAAAGATATCTACAAAAATGCAATCATAAACTAACAAGCTATGTTTCCACTTTGGGATTTTGAATTAAATTGCCAAGACTAAAAAAAATTGAACTTTGGCAAATATTTGATGGAATACAAGAAGTTCCTGAATAGGAAATAGATGAACAAAATATCAAAAAAGCAAGGATAAGTACCGGTACCTGTAGCCACACTCGTTGGGGACCAGTATGGTGCTGGTACTTATCATACAATACCAAAACATGGCATCATAGTTTCTGTTGGCACTCTACTGGTGTTGCCAATTGCTACGTGTCTGTATTGTATGGTGCCTTGGAATGTGCTGATTACTGGTTCCCTCCTGGTGCTGTACTGCATGTCTGGTATGACGGATATGAACTGATACTTCAATCCTTGGTTGGAAACAGATGTATAGGAGAAAATTCATATGAGTTTCTGAATAGTTCATGACATGATAGGAAAAAAAAGTGAAGCCAGTGCTATCTCTCATTAAATTTAAGACTGGGAAAAGAATTTTGGTGAAATATCCAAAAAGGTGAATTTTTCAGTAAGTTGGTCAGCATTGCTGCAAGGTATAAGAACGCTTAAGGATTTGTACTTGTGAATGGTAAAAAATAAAGTTTTTCTTAAAAGCATGCATTGCCAAGTGGTTTTATTGAAATTGTGTCTCTTAGATAAATTGGACCTGTTCCATTCAATACATATTTAAACATGTACCAACCTGTTCTGGAGGCAAAAATATAAAACATTTTTTGTGAGGCATCTTGTTTTTTGATGGAATTTCAAATCATGACACATTAACACATTTAACTTGTTATTGTAATTTCTAATGGAATGCTGCGCATAATTTTTCGTTCAATGTTTAATTTAATAAAAGTAGCGTTGTCCTTTGGGGGGATTATTTGTGTTTCATTTATATCATAGTTTTTGACCTTGCAGGTCTTCTGATGATGGAACATGCCGAATCTGGGATGCTAGATACTCCCAGCTCAGTCCACGAATTTACTTCCCTAAACCTTCAGAGACTTCAGCTGGTTAGTTTTTTGTTTTCTTATGGCAATTCCATTGCTTTAGTGGCGATCAGTGCTGAGAGTGTGTGTAATAATGAAATCGATGCCAGGAAAGAGCTCTGATCCCTCTTCCAGCACTGGTCAACAGAGTCATCAGATCTTATGTTGTGCTTTCAATGCTAATGGAACTGTATTTGTCACTGGAAGCTCAGACACATATGCAAGGGTATACTTAAATATGAATGTCTGCACGTTTTCAATGCTAGTTTGGTTTTATCTGTCAATATTTTTATTGGAATCAATGAATAGTATGGAGCTACTGAGTTTCTGGTGTAGTGAGACTTCATTTACAGGCTAGTTGGCTGCAGGTCTGGAATGCTTGTAAGAGCAACACTGAAGATTCTGAGCAACCAAATCATGAGATGGATTTGTTATCTGGCCATGAAAATGATGTCAATTATGTGCAATTCAGGTTAGTTGGCTGCAGTTGAAAAGATTTGATTTTTCTGTTTGTTTGTATGGTCTGATCATGGTTGCTTTCTCTTGATTCAGTGGCTGTGCTGTGGCTTCTAGATCTTCTACAGCTGATAATTTAAAGGAGGACAATGTTCCAAAGTTCAAAAATTCCTGGTTAGTTTCTCTAATTTTTCAGTCACAGTCATTTAATTAACTTATTATGCATGCATCGAAAATTTATGATGAACAGCCTTGCTGAAATGTTGCAAAATAACATGGTAATTAGTGATCTGTTTAATTAGTTAATGCTATCTGTATCAACCTTGGAGTGTACATGTTTTGTAGGTTCACCCATGACAACATTGTTACATGCTCCCGTGATGGCAGTGCAATTATTTGGATTCCAAGATCTCGGCGGTCTCATGTGGGCACAATCTGACTCAGTAGTTTTACTTCTTAGTTCACCTTTCTTCTTTCTATTTGGATTAGTACATTTTGTTTTTCTGTTAATCACAAAAAGTATGAAGATATTCTTGTAGACATTTGATTAGGGCCTTAACTTTATTTCTCAGAGCTTTTAGTGCATGCATAATGTTAGAACTTTCTTCCTGATTTGCCTGTTCTGTCATCATTGGCAAAAAGCATGACGATATTCTTGTAGACATTTGATTAGGGCCTCAACTTTATTTCTCAGAGCTTTTAGCATATGCATAATGTTAGAACTTTCTTCCTGATTTGCTCATCTAGAAATTTCTGCATGCTCGAGATAACATCAGGCAGCCAAATCATGCTGATGTTTCATCTGTAGTCAAGCTGGGCTGATATTTTCCTGATATGACTGAACCTTTTTAATTTCAATTCATGTTAATTCCTGGGACTAGATCTATTAATTCGTTGGTTGGTTGTGTGTGTCACGTTATTGCCTATTGATTTATTGAAACTTGTGTTTTCCCTTAGTTATATGCTTTCAACTAAATCTGGAGTAAATGCTAAATCTAGATTTTAAATTGATTTTAAATGATATCCCATGGTGTATGTTATTTGCAGATGATAATAGTGTTGAATGATGAAACTAAATCTGGAGTAAATGCTAAGCTAGAGATTTGGAGAGAGGCTTTAAAATCTAAAAGTTTTAAATTAGTAGAACTAAAATTGAATACATGAAATGTAATTTTAGTGGGAGTAGAAATACAAATGAAGAAACAGTGAAGATTGCAAATCAAGAGATATCGAGGAGTGAAAAATTTAGGTATTTGAGATCAATTATTCAGCAAGAAGGTGAAATAGGTGAAGATGTGAATCATAGAGTTAAAGCAGGATGGATTAAGTAGAGGAGTGCTTTGAAAGTATTGTATGATCGACACATCCCATTAAAATTGAAAGAAAAATTCTATAAAATTGCTATTAAGCCTGCTTTGCTACATGGAACATATTGAAACAATATGTGAATAAATTAAGTGCAACAGAAATGCATATGTTAAGATAAATATGTGGTAAAACTTTAAAAGATAAAATTAAAAATAAACATATAAGAGAAATGATAGGAGTAGCCCCAATTGAAGATAAAATGAGAGAAAATCGATTACGGTGGTTTGGATAAAATAATTAAAAAATATAACTATTTGTAATTTAAATGTCGACTTGGTCTTGAATAGAGCAGAGTGGAGGAAGCAGATTCATGTAGTCGACCCCATGTAGTTGGGAAAAGGCTTACATGAGTTGAGTTAAGTTGAGTATATGCTTTCAACTGATGGGAGACATGGATATAACTTTTTCAGCATAGATGCTTTTGTGTTAGAATTAGATATCTGAAAGTTACATTTCTTATCCTTTAGATTACCATTGTTATTGTATCAGCTTTTGCTTTGTTTATCTTAGGGAAAAGTTGGGCGCTGGACACGTGCTTATCATCTTAAAGTTCCTCCTCCACCTTTGCCTCCCCAACCTCCTCGTGGTGGTCCACGTCAGAGATTTCAGCCAACTCCTCGAGGTGTTAATATGATCGTGTGGAGCTTGGATAACCGCTTTGTGCTAGCTGCTATCATGGGTAAGTAGGCTGTGCTCTTTTGTATATTAGCCCAAAAGCTTGAAGGATGTTTGCAAGGGCCTTTAAAACCTAATTTTTTATTGAATATTATCATTTAAGCATGCATATTCGACCCCAAAAATTGGTCTAATGGCCTAACCTATGTTCTGAGCTTCTAATAAATGGAAGATGGCCGTGTTGCAAAAGAAACGTCTTACTCTATCAGAATTCTATGGAGATTATCTTCTGCATATATTGAATGGCATCTGCTTTTCAAATTGGTGTAGTCTAAGTCAGTAGTCTTAGGGTTTCTTGTTTGTCTTAGTGCGTGATCTGTAATTTTTTTCCATGTCAGATTGGGTAATTAATGCCCCCACATTTTTGATGCCATAATGCAGTTTTAATCAACAAAAGGAATTAACAAACACAATGATATCAGTTCAAGATGCATTTTGTACCTATTCAATATCGCAAGGCTTTAAATACCAATGGTATGGCAGGCCATCCAAGTATCTTAAGTTTCTAGAAAGGGCACCATCTTGAGTGCCTGGTTTGGATGAGTTGGGAAATTGATTGGGATGGAATGGAACATCCAGTATCCCTGAGTGTTGGTATGTGGAGCTTCCCGTCCCACTAAAAAACTGGGATGGTTCCATTTCATGGTATTTAAAACCTTGCAATAGCAGGGAGAATCTTTTGCAACAAACAATGACCTTAAAAGGGTCTATTGCATGAGTTAATCTTATGGGATATTGTCATGTTTTATAATTTTAAGCTAGGGAAACCATGTGCAACTGGTGGAACATCTTATTACTTTCAATGCTGCCATGCAGATTTTGTTGTATTTATATGGACCTGCCATCTGGATTGGTTTAAATGGGGTTTGAGATGATTTAGTTAATATTATTTTCTGTAATGCATTTCTGTTGCATACAAGAGTTTTTCCATTGATAAATTATTTTTATGATCTTGGATTTTCAATCCGGAAGGCTTTATGGAATTACTCTGTTTCATGGTTATCCTGTATCATAATTTTTAATGTATCATTTTTTTCCCCGTAGATTGCAGAATATGTGTTTGGAATGCTTCTGATGGCAGCTTAGTTCATTCGTTGATTGGTCATAGTGAATCAGTAAGTGTTTCAACATTGTAGTGCTTCTAGACGATATGTTTCTTAGCATTTTATAATTTATATTTATGATTGATAGACTGCATGAGTTCTTGGTGACACATGTTGATATTCTTATTGTCTCTTGCTCCACATGCACACACTTGCATTCAACTGGAGTTAGTGACATTGTCAATATTCAATTACATGCATACGGTTAAAACAATGCAACTTTATATTTCCAACTCTTATCAAACTCAAGCTTAACCACCTTTCCTAATGACATTCCAATTCAATTTGCTTTTATGGATCCTAAAATCTTGAAAAATAGTTTTTTTACCCCTTTTTGGGAAGGGTCAACATTTGGCAGAAAGTTGAATCTTCTCTTGCTACATTGGAGGGCCTTTTAAAAAGATATGCCAGTGGAGACTTGTCATGAGTCAACGGATGCTTGCTTTAATCATCCCATCAAGGGAGCATTTCAATGAGGTAGTTGATTGCACAGATATGGGAGAGAGTGGGCATCTTTCATCCCATTTTCCTTCCATGATAAGGCAATAAAGTAACTTGTTTGTTGTGATGATGGGTTAATGTCTTCTAGTGATTACGTGGCTACATTGTGAGCAACTTGACAATGTGGGAGTTGGGTATGTTCCGGGGAGTAGCAGCTGGTTAGGATCTCACATTATGATATTTAAGCAGGGCCTACATGTTGATGCAGTGGCCTACATGTTGATGCAGTGGCAAGTGCATGTGATACTAAGATAATGGTCCTGCGTGATTACATGATGACATGTGAGTTTCATGCAGTGACATAGTGGCATGGTCAAACTTGTTATGATGACCTCTCCCCTTCTCTCTCTCTCTATATATCCTTTTCTTCAGAAGGCAGAGGATGTATGATTGCTGTGGAGATTGCCTGTTTGTTCCGTAAGAAATGATGCTGCCTCTGGGTTGAATTGAGTTACCCCCTCATATGATTGTAGCAGGGGATATATAGGGAGATAATTTGGGGCTCTGATAAATTTCTCACAAGCCATCTATCTTCGCACTGTTTGAGGTTCCCTGAAGCTGTTGATAAAATGAACATTCCTGGCATGCGTGAGTTTTTAAATTAAAGTGTTACTTTTGTATGCACCATGTATTCTTTTTCCTGACATTTGGGAGAGTATATGCCATTCGCCTTTTTCTTGTTTTAGCCTATCAGTAGGCTGAGCCTTTTGTGTAAAATTTTGACTCCAATGCCTGGATTTTGACTTTCTTAGGGTAGATTAAGGTGGACTCTTCTACATCAAGAATTCAAGTGCTGGTGATGGTGGAGCTAATGACCACCAGGTCATGACCACCAGGTCATTCAAAAAATTAAATCACATAAAAAGAGTCCTTTTGGCTTAGCTCCAAGCAGTACAGAGTTGTGCTTATTGCAGGGTATTGTGGCACATATGTGCCCAGCGAGGGCACTAACCTAGCACCATGCAGCTTGGTTTCCATGGACTGGCATCGATCAGCACTTGAATGTGCACCTTATGAATAAGCAATTATTTAGCGGCAAAAGGAGAGTTTTGGTTAATATAGCTAATATTATCATGCATGTTTTAAATAATCTCTGATGTTCTATCAATTAACTTACTAGATCCTATGGTTTCAGTTTCCAGCGGGATGTTCCGTGAGATGCTAGGATGGGTTGTGGTCCCAAGTAGCGGAATTGGAGCATCCCACTATCGTCTGGACGGGTTGGGACAATCCTACTATCGTCCTAATGGGTGTGCCTTGGGACACCTTTTGTTTCAAGTATCAGGACGGGATGGAACAACAGTGTGTCCCATACCATAGAAAAAATGGAATGGCCTTGCACTACGAGATTTAAAACCTTGCTAGATTCTACATAACTACAATTCCATAAGCCCTGTTTTCTGCTTAGAAGAAGATTGTTAAAAATCATAGTTCATATTCTTAATAAATATGGAAGAACACTAGTTTCATGGGTACTTGCAAAACATACGAGGTTGATTTAGACTGGTGAAGAACTTATACAGTATATGTGTGATGAGGTCACTGATTAGCAGTTCTTATCTTAGTGAGAGGAGGTAGTTGGGTGGATAGTTTGTGTTCTGCCACTGAGAAAGGTGATTATGTGAGTGATGTTTGAGAGAGACAGGGTAGATATACATGACCTCACCTAAGAGGTCGTTGACTCATTGTCATCCAAATGGTAGGTTGAATATTGATATGTGAGAGAGGAGCAATGCTTATGGTACTGTGGAGGAAAAATGGAGAAAGTAAAAGAGTTTTCCCAAACAGTTTTGATGCTAACTAATGCATATTTAATGTAATGATAACATGCACTTGTAGGCCCTTGGTCTTCATGTGTGGATCCAGCTTTTTAAAGTTTCTTTGATGCCACTTAATTAGTCTCAGTTCAAGCCAAATTCTTTTTGTTCCATCCTAATTTCCATAGGCCTTTTTTTTTTGGGGCCTCCTGCCCGGTATTGATGATCTCCTGCTCACCAAGATTGCGGACCATGCAGCATATTTAGCTGGAGAACATGTTTTAGATGGTTATTCTTCATACGCATAACTGTACCATATTGGCTGGTTCTCTTTATGGAATCTTTTTTTGTCCCAATCAACAATCTTACTTTTTTGGTAGCCTGCATGTATTAGTTCTGTGATAGATAATTATCATTGTTTTCACTTATGTTGCATTCTTCTTATATGCTTTCATGTTTACACTTCTCAGCCGTGCGGTGCAAAACTGCAAATGACATTACTGACCTTGTTACTCTTTAAAAACTTATTCTGCATTTTTTATCAGAATGCAAAAAATTAGACAACTGGATGGGGCCCCTCTTAGCTTCCATGGATCTTTTGACAGCAGGCAATGCCCATATATTCATTTTATTTTCATCCTAGACTAGAGAAGCCAAATATGTTCGTAGGGGTGCCCGCAATAACAAAAAAAATTTCTGCCAGATTATAATTGACAACTAGCACTATTGCCCTCATTTTCTTTTACATAGCACTAGTAAACGAAAAATAGTTGCAAGCTATTTTTATTTCTTATGACTTTAGTAACGTATAATATGATCAGGCAGAAACTCTATATTTCTCTACATATTTTGCCATTCTATCTGTTGAATGTTATTTTTGAAAGTCAGTTAAACCTCTTCTTATGCCTCGATCAGGTTTTTGAAGGTGTTCTTTCTTGTATATTCCCGGGTAGCACTACATCATTAGTTCTTTAAAAAGTTGATACTACAATCTGTTTCTCTGGCAAGCTTTTCCATCAATAGAGTGCAACTTTCTCTTGTTTCTTTTTTGTTTTAAACATCAATGGGAGTGTTAGTCATCTTTAATTAACTTCTGCTTATTCTAGTTGTACCGTATGGCCTTATTTGGGGCAGTTGTTGGCCTCAGTTGTTGGAAAACAGCTACCATAGGTAGCTGATGGTGAACAGCTACTGTTAGCCCCTCCCAGCAGCTGTCCCAAACGGGGCCATAAGCTGTACATCAAACTTGAAGCGTAAATTTGTTGCTAAAACAAATAGGCACACACTTGGGATCAAGGTCCGTAGAACTGGGAATTGGTGTCTGGGGCAAAATGAACTGGACTGGTAGTGAACCGCCCTTTTCCTCTTTTTTTTTTTTAAATTTTTTTTATTTTTTTCATATTTTTTCCCATTCTTTTCCATTTTTTCTATTGGAACTGAACCAAAAGCCAAAACGTGGCAGTTTTGCTTGGTTTGGCTTGGGCCAGTTCGGCCTAAACCAACTCGTTCGGCACGGTTTGGCCTTCCATGCTTGGGATCAATGACTTGCTTAGAATCATTTTGATAATGACAAATACAATCATCGGCTTCTGACCTACAAACTTAGCATGAGAAAAATATTAGGGTAGCCTTATCCATCTGCTTTCCATATACTATCTCAGAACTGGCCAATTTATACGCTTCTGATGATGAAGAGATTTTTATGGTATAAAAGGATTCTCTCTCATGCTTTTCCATCCTGACCCTTGTGAAATTGTTGTCCTTCAAGGTGTGGTTTTTCTAAGTGCAAAATGTTGATTGGTATTTACTCTATGAAATCTCTCATCTATTGAGGGAGATCTTGTCAAAAGACTTAGCTCTTTTTTGTTCCCTATTGTGTTTTGCAGACATTTGTCTTGGATGTGCATCCTTTCAATCCTCGGATAGCTATGAGTGCAGGGTATGATGGAAAGACGATCATCTGGGATGTAAGTTTCTGAGATGGTCTTTCATATTATTCTATAATTTGTTTACTTTTTTTGTGCATTGAATCCCTTGCTAATTGTTCCCTTTAGATATGGGAGGGCACACCAGTGCAGACCTATGAAACTGGACGCTTTAAATTGGTTGATGGAAAATTTTCTCCGTAAGTTTGGCATATAATTTATATATATTTTTTCATATGGTTGATCAGAATGGCCTCATTCTCTTTGGACATTTCATACCTAAATTGTTACTTATAATGACTTCATAGGTATGCTTAATCATAGCATCAAGTTCTGATTTTACCATGTTTTGCTATTTGAATACTTGCTGTAGCATCTTAAGTTAAAGGTTGTTTTGCTTTTTTTTTTTTCCCAACCAAAATGGACCAGTGATGAGGCTTGCAGTATGGTTAAAACCACAGCAAGGAATATACAAAATGACTGTATTGTCCCATCCACTATTCTTTTGGTGATTAGCTTTATGGGAGTCCAATTTTGTCTTTCCTTCCTATATCGAGCCATATTCAGCAATGAGAAAAAAATCCTCAAATCCATAACAGCTCTCTTAATTAGAATTCATCAGATGGCCTTATTTTTATATGGGCACTTGTAATAGTTGAATTTTAGTGGTGAATGTGATCTTGGCCCAACTTGATGTCTGGATTTAAAAGCATATCAAAGCTATTTGTTGTGCTCTAGATAGAGGCAAATTTATTTTCTTGGATTCTCCATGCCTGGAGACAAATCCCTTTGTATGATGGTTTGTTCTAAAGTGGTTTCGTCTAGCTTGATGGATCAATCAAAGTTTAGAAATTTTGTTGTCTTTAAAAATAAAGCTCTTGTCACCTTGTAATATTAGTAGTCTAGCATCTTATTTCAACCTTTTTCTTCTTATGTTTTATGGTATTCTTATTGAGTTTCTTGGATGTAATTTATATTTGGGAATTGGAATCATCCATCTCTCAACAGCCTCTTTCTTGCAGACTACTTACCAGAACAGGATGTCCATGAAAACAGTTATAGCTTTTTGTAGGCTAATAATCTTGGAACCCTAGTGTGCTTGCTCATTACATTTTGACCCTTGCCTATTTTTAAGGGATGCCGAAATGCCTTTGCTTGGAGGGTTTACTCTTTTGTAAGATTGTCTATTCATCTTCTTGCTAGCTGAATCTATGGGCCATCAACATTCTGTCTACCTAACCTTTTTATTTTCTGTGTTCAAAGAGCAACAAAGATTGGACAAACATACAATGGTATCCAGAGCCCATTATTCATTTTCTGTCACTGTGAATGGTCACAGCATGAAAGTTATTCCAACGAAGTTCTAGCTGGTCCTTTAATTCTCCTAATGTTTGTACTTCCTCATTTTTCTTCAAGGACTGTCTCAAAGAAGATGGAAGATGGTAGACACTATTTACGATGGCTACTTTAATGCATATAGCCTCCCAAAACTGGAAGAGTATCATTTTTTGGTGGGGAGTACCATTTGCATTTCACCTTACTAATTTTGCTCAAAGTGAATTTTCAATAACCTTTTAATTTTGACATCTAACAGCAAAGTGAAGATATTGTTCTATATAATCTATAAACAACTCACTTTAATTTGGATCTTCATTGTCATTTTATGTGCAATTTATAGAAGATTCTCCTGAGCCTGAGTACTACGATCTTTGGTCATCAACAGAAGTAGAGGTTTACTAACCTCAATCCGAGAAAGGGTAATGTAATGATGATTTATCATGGAGGCATGCTGAAGATGTTATATAAAATGCCTGCAGGTGTTATATGTTTTTTGGAGTATAATTTAGTTATAATAGATGCTATTTTGAACTTGAATATTGAACCAGCAATTTATCTACAAAGCATCATGTCTTTCATTTGTCGTTGATAATAAGAGTTTGAGCAGGCATTAGAATTTAATTAAATGAAGTGGGAAGTTTGTGGTGCTATATTTTGAGTATAGTCCGGTTGTGGCCACTTGTATTTTTGTAGATCTTAATTAGGTTTATGAAGTGCTGAATTTATCCTTTAATGACCTTTATAGTGGTCAATGTAAAGATTAGTGCTTACCAATTGTATTGTTGTAGATCTTAATTAGGTTTATAAGTGTTGAATCCTTTAATGACCATTCTAGTAGTCAACATAAAGGTAAGTGCTTTTGGTTCCTTAAAACCATATATTAAGTTAAGTGTCATTTTACATTACTTTTATTTTCAAAAATAAAAATAGAAACTTTATTTTATTTTATTTCTTAATTTTTAAAAATATTAAAATGCTTGATATAGTTGTTTATTTTTAGAAACATAAATATGATGATAATTGCCAAGATCGTTGTGGTGGTGAAGAGAGGAGATAGGGGAGGTGGTAGCGTTGGTGATGGTGGCTAGAGTGGTGGGGGTGTTAGAGAGTGGTTGGGGTGTTAGTGAGGTAATGGCATGAGGGTTGTGTTAGTGGCAACAAAGGTTGTGGGGACATTGACATAGGGTAGTAGTGGTAGTGGTGTAAAAGAAGGGGTTGCAAAAGTCATGGCAGTGACAATATGATCGATAGTTGTAACAACGGTGGTTAACTATTCAAGTCGTGTTAGGATTTGGGTCAAGATGAACATCTCATACAACAAAAATTTTGGGATTGATTTTGGTAGTCTCGTCCTGTCTCAGATATAATATATAGTGTTAATTTTAAATAAATTTAATTTATTATAAAGATATAATTTTTAAAATTTAAAGATATCTAAAAATCAAATAAAATACTAAAACTTCGTAAATAATATTTTTAAATAAAAAAGTATCCCAAACAAGTACAGGGATGCTTGAATGGATGGGGGATCAAGATGGGATGGGATGTGGGGCGTTTCGTTATATGAAAAAATGAGACATTTCTGTTTCATGAGATTTAAAACTTGGTAGTGGTAAATGGTTCTGGTAGTGGTGGCAATGACGTTAGTAGTTGAAATGATGACAATAGCAATAACAATGATGCTGGTGGTAGTAGTCAGTGATTCAAGTTTCGACAAAATGGGAGTTGTTGCGGTCGTCATGTCCCATTCCGTCCTAGAGAGATTTTGGGACTGATTTTGGCTGTTTATTTTGTTTCATCTTGGTCATAATATATTGTCATTATAATTTTAAATAGATTTAATTTATGATAAAAATATAATTTTAGAAGTTCAAATATGATTAAAAATAAAATAAAATGCTAAAGTTTCATAATTTTTTTTAAGAAAAAAAGTATCCCAAGCAAGTAACAGGACGGAATGCGGGACATCTCATTATGTGGAAAAACCACACACTTCTATGCTACAAGATTTAAAACCTTAGTGGCAGTTGCAGTGGTTGTGGTAGCAGATGTAGTGTCCATGATGGTGATAAAAGTCATTTCTTGTTCTTGAAAATAGCGCAAGTAACGAATTTCTTACTTTCATTTTTTCTAGAAATAATGAAAATATTTTTTTTCCCCTTTGGTTTCTACTATTCTGTTCTAAAACAAATAAGAAATAAAAACAATGTCAAACAGGCCCTCAATTCATAACTTCAGAACTATGTGTTTTAATCATTTAATGCTATTTTTCATCTAATTTTCTAGGCTTGCATCAGTCGTTTTTCTAATGGAATAAGATATATCGATGCCAATTAATTATTGCTATTTCATGGTAGTCTCGTGATTGGTTAGTTTTATACATATGCTGCTCCATGGTTAGGTTTGACTTCTGTCCTTTTGCTTTCTAATTTAGGGATGGAACATCGATTGTTCTGTCAGATGAAGTTGGACAAATATTTATAATAGCCACAGGGCAGGGGGAGTCTCAAAAGGATGCAAAATATGATCAGGTATATCCAAGATATCAGCTGATATATTCTTTTAGTATTATGCATGTAAGACTTTTTAGGATATTCATTATCTTCTCCATTGTTGCAGTTTTTCCTTGGTGATTACCGCCCCCTTATCCAAGATACCCATGGAAATGTTTTAGATCAGGTTTGTTGGCGTTATTATGTTACTTAATACAAATTTCTAGGATTTTTAATCATGTATATCTCTCTTTGTAAAGATATGTAAACATGATAGAGTTGATGTGGACTTAAGGTGCTTTATATTTACATGAAATTATGAGGGTGATAAAGACATTTGATTTCTTCGATTTACGTTGACCTTTGTGAAATTTGAGGTAACATTTCATTGATAATTATGTAAAATTTCAAACCAAAACAATATATTTTTTTTAAAGTCTGATTTTCATGCACACCAGAGCTTGTCCTGTTGCTGATTTGTATGCTGACTTGGTGTGTACATTACATGCATCTAAAATATTTATTTGATTAAACATCTATATTACTGTAAAATTAAGTTTTTTAAATTTTTAGTTTCAGTTGATTACGTTGTTATGCCTATTTTTAAAATTAATGTAGGTTATGCTTCTGCCCAACAGCAAAGGTTAATGTGAGGTCTTTTGTTTACCATGCTTCTTTTCCTTCCTTTTTTTTAGCCCCACTCCAGCTCTTATATTTTTTAACCACAAGCAGTCCTAAGCTCATTACTCTAAAACCTCCATCATCAGATACTTTAATTTCCTTTTCTAATACCATTTTTCATCTATACCTAACCAGCCCAATCTACATGGATCAGAACGTCCATTCTATTTCATTTAAATGTGAATTAAATATCTTGATGCTTCTTGTTTTAGAGTAAGAAAGGGTCTGCAGTTACTGCAGACATTACTTGTTACTTTATTTGGATGTGCTGAATGATCCTTATAAACATTGCACATGATATTTCTGTTACTGTAATTAGAATTTATAAACTATAAGCCAGTGATATTTATAAACTGTAAATTTCTCCTTTGTGGCAGGGGATGGCATTATCACTAATAGATAAAATGTCACAATTATGCCTGACAAAATATACAAATTATAGATTTGTATGCTAACATTTGTTAAAAAAAAATACAACTAATACTATATGAATCAATTTTTATAACTGGATACGTACATGCTTAAGAGAATAGAGGGCTTTCATCATGTTTGTCACTAGTACAAGAAACATGCCTTTTAAAAGCGAAGAAATCATGTGGTAACCAATCTAATAAAAAGTTATTTTCCTATAACCTCGATGTTAACTGCAAACCCAAATCTGCCTAACATAATGGAATTTATAAACAAAAGTTTAATGGCATACAATGCTCCATTGCATTTTCCCTTTTTCTTCATTTCTTTGATAATAGAGGCATCTCTCTCTCTCTCTCTCTTACACACACACACAATTACTCATCTTTACCTTTCTTTCCTGCTGATGCATCTTATCTCTTCCTTGATAAGTGCTTGAGTCATCACACCCGTTTTATTAGTCCAATCCTTTCTCCTTGATTAGTGCCCAACACTGACTTACCAAAACTCTGTTAGTTTTGTTTCTTTCAATATTCTTTTTTCCTATCAAAGGAGTATTTGATTGGCTGTTAACCAAATTTGAAGTTGGCATTGGCTAAACTGGTTGAGTCAAAAGATCTTGTTTGAATCTTCTTGGTAATTTAACATAGTTTCTTTAGAGATTAAAAAAAGACTTACTCATTGTTCTTTGAATTTAAATTAACTTTAACAATTGAGATTGAAATGGCTACACATGAGAGGATTTTCATTCAAATTTAATTAGGTCTAAATTTGGATGATGGGGGTCTTGCATCAATGATCAGAGCTCTTCAACGTGATTTACTGTCTCTAAAATGATTGAATGCAAAAGTTATGTAATTTAAAGACTCCTAGCCTATACATCAAGTGGTCAAAACATATATTGTTTTTTATTAACTATACTATCTAATTTTGGACTATTTGATGTATAGGTTCGGGTCTTCAAGTCACATGATATTTAGTGTTAAAGCTCTTAGAGGTAGTAGACTGCATCGAACACTCGGATCATTGAAATGAGACTCCTGTGGTTCATTGTAGATAGGACTAGGTTTGAGTGGATGGTCCACTCAAGTATGGCTAAGTTGAGCTACACACACACACATATGCGCATACACACTCAAACATGGAGCGTCAGTTTGTTACACTCGAAGGGATCTCCATTCAGATTTGATCAAGTCTAGATTTAGATGATCGAGCTTTCATATTGATGATCCGAGCTGTTGGATATAATCTAGTATCTCAAAAATACTTACATACTAAAATCATGTGATTTGGAGACTCCTAGTACATCAAATGGTCAAAAAATTAGATAATCGAAATTACATGGTTGGGAGTGTCTAAATTATATGATTTTTGGTTTGTAAGCATTTTATAGATGGTAGATCACATCCAATAGTTTAGATTATTGATGCAAGATCTCCATCATTCAAATCTAGATCTGGTCGGATTTGAGTGGAGATCTTTTGAATGTAGCCAAGTTAAGCTTTCTTTTTATCTGTGTGCATCTGTTTAAAATTCATTGCTTTTCTAGCCAGTTTCTTTTTTTTTTTCCGATGGAATGCAACTTTTTTTGATGTCATGCAAGTGCAAATCTTGCACCTTCATTATGGGCATAGCGGGTTTAAATTTAATGTTCATTGGTCTGTGTTGTTACTTGTTTCTATTAATTGTTCTCGATGCATTTTGTAATAAAGTTTTGCCATATTCAATGCAGGAGACCCAGCTTGCACCATATCGAAGGAATGTTCAGGATTTCCTATGTGACTCAAGTATGCATTTGCATCTATTTTATTGGGCAAATCAAAATCTGCTCCTTTTATATCTAATGCCTTTGAAGATATACTTAATTTGTGGCAATTGATTTCATTGCGCAATGCCAGGCATGATCCCTTATCCTGAACCTTACCAGAACATGTACCAGCAGCGTCGGTTGGGTAATCTGGGTATTGAGTGGCATCCTCCTTCAGTAACATTTGCAGTCGGCCCAACTTACAATGTCAATATTGGTGATTATCAAATGCTGCCAATTGTAGACCTTGATAGATGGGCTGAGCCAGTACCAGAATTTGTAGATGCCATTGACTGGGAACCAGAAAACGAAGTACAAAGTGATGATACTGATTCTGAGTACAATGTCACTGATGAATATTCAAGTGAAGGTGAACACGAGAGTTTAAGCAGCAGTTCCTCTGGAGAGCCTGTGTGCAGTGCTGATGACAGTGGAGCTGACCATAATAATGAGGGCCTGCGGAGGTCTAAAAGGAAGAAGCACAAGTCAGAAGTAAGAAACACTACACAGAACTTATTCATTTCCCTATTTGTTCTTAAATTTGGTCTTTTGTTTGACAGGCTGAGATCACGACTTCTTCTGGGAGGCGAGTTAAAAGAAGAAACTTGGATGAGAGTGATGGTATTACTCTATCAAGGACTCACAGACCGCGGAGGTCTAGAAATGGACGTTTGGCTTCAAGGAAAAAGTTATCTAAATCAAAGTCATTGCGGCCTCAGAGACGTGCTGCACGCAATGCTCTCAATTTATTTTCTAAATAACCGGAGCTTCTACAGATGGAGAAGATGAAGATGACTTGGAGAGCAGTTCCTCAGAAAGCGAGTCGGTGCTTCCAGATTCAAATACTCAAAGCATGGAGTCTGACAAGTCAATACATCATAACCAGATAAAACATGCAAGGGAGAAGGAAGTATCTAGAGATGAGTGTGAAGATGTTGTGAAACCTTCTGCACCTGCTGAATCTCAGACAAATGTTGGAAGTAAGAGGAGATTGGTCCTTAAGCTTCCGCGTCGTGATCCAAAAGCTGCATTATCTTCTGAAAAAACAAGACATGAATGTGATGAACAGGATGGTTATGTTGACTTATTGGCTAAAGCTATTTCTGATGTAGCTAACACAAATAGAACGTGTGAGTCAGCACATATTTCTGGAAACCCAGCTGATGATATCAGGGAAATGGGACTCACTGAAAAGTCAGACCAGCCCAATCGGTCCGCAGTTTACCAGGGTAGCACAATCAAATGGGGAGAAGTAAAGTTGCGCTCTTCTAAACGCCTGAAATTGGGAGATGCTTCAGTGACAGATACATGGACTACACGCAGTGCCTACCTAGATGGCCCTGGTATAGTTGGTAGTGACACTAATGAACATATCAAATCTGAGGATCAGGATGGAACATCCTCTAATTCTAGGATTCAAGCTCATGCCAACAGTATTGACAGAATGAGATATAGAGATAGAGCACAAATTGAAAATGGCATTTTGCAAGAATTGGACAGGGCAAGAGTTGAAGAGCTTTCTTCTGATAGTAAGAAAAAATCTTTAATGCTTCCAGAGTCATCACCATGTATTGACCAACAGAACAAGGTCACAACCCGAGTCACATGTAATGGTAGCAGAACTGAGTCAGCTATACATATGGATGAGGAACACCAAGGTAGTCCTCAGAACAGTGAATCCAGGGGTATTGATGTGCCGCTAGGAGGTTCTGACGTTGTGGGCAATAATAAAAATGGCTATGTATTTAGCAATAAGGATTGTTCTGAATATGATCAGATGGGGAAAAATGCTCCGACCAGCTCTCTTAAGCTAAGGTTCAAATCAAGGGAACTCACCAAGGAAATTGGCAATTCATCTTCCAAGTTAAAATCTGTTGCAGTTGAAGATCTTGGGAGCTGTGAGTCTGAACTAATGCCCAACAGTCCAACACCAAGTGAACAAAATGTAGTTTCTGTTGTTCATGAAGAAGATGAGGGTACTAGTGGACAGAGTCCAGAGCATGTTGAATGGAATTATGGATCAGAAAGCTTGGAGATGTGGGCAAATCAAAATGCTGAGCCATCCATTTCACATGATTCAAATAAGTTGCATGCAGGATCTTCTAGTAAGATGTATGCTACTGTTTATAAAAGGTCAAAGTCATCCAGGGGCAGGAAGAGCTCTGATGGTGATTTCCATGGAATGGATGAAAGCACATCAAATTCCTATGACCAAGGTGGAAATATGAAAGTGGATCTCAGTGATGCTATGGCCGATGGCATCCATCGAATAAGATCCATCGGCACAAGGGCAAGCACAGATGTGGTTACACCCAGGGCAAGTAGTTTGCGAGTAAAACAGTGCCATGGTTCTTTAGAAACATCCAGAAGTGGAGGAAGGTCAATATTAAATGGTGTCAATCAACTTCTGTGTGATGAATGGAAATCAACTTCTAATATGACTGTTGGTTTACGGTCTGCCAGAAACAGAAGAGAAAATTATAGCTCCACTGACTCCAGACATTTAGATAAGCGAAAATACCAACCAGTACGGAGACATTCATGGCTGATGCTGTTAGAGCATGAAGAGAGTTATCGATATATTCCCCAACAAGGTGATGTGGTTGCATATTTGAGGCAGGTAATTAAATGTTTGTAATTTGGTCCGATATGATCTTTGCAAGTATTAAAATATATACCCAAGTTATCATCATCTATTTATATTCATAACTTCCATTTCAGGGCCATGAAGAATATATCAAAGCTTCTCGTTCGCATGAAGCAGGGTCTTGGAAATCGATCAAAAGCTTAAAAGCTGTAGAATTTTGTAAAGTTCAGGGACTTGATTATTCGGCTCTTCCTGGATCTGGAGAAAGCTGCTGCAAACTGACACTTGAGTTTATCGATCTGTCTTCCAGTGGGTTTGGCAAAGCCTTTAGGATCACTTTGCCTGAGCTTGTTGCTTTTCCAGACTTCCTTGTGGAAAGGACACGATATGATGCTGCCATTGAGAGAAACTGGACGCACAGAGATAAGTGTCAGGTGTGGTGGAGGAATGAGGATGGAGATGGTGGGAGTTGGTGGGAGGGCCGGATCTTGGCGGTAAAGCCTAAATCTTCCGACTTTCCGGAGAGCCCATGGGAGAGATATGTTATACAATACAGAAATGATTCCTCGGGCCAGCATTTACATAGTCCTTGGGAGCTTCATGATGTCGATAGCCAGTGGGAGCATCCCCATATTGATGACATGGCCAGGAGCAAGCTGTTATCCAATATTGCCAAAATAGAGCAAACCTCAAATAGAAATCAGGTGACCCTGATATGTGCATTGAATCTTTATTTCTGTTTTTTCTTGTGACTTCGGATTTTATTTTATTTTACTTTCCTATGCTAATGTTTCAGGACTACTATGGTATTCAAAAACTGAATCAGGTAGCACAGAAGTCTGATTTTCTAAACAGGTATAGCTATATATGTCCTTGTTATGGCAGTAGTTTTATGATTGGTTGCATGGTTTATGATGCTATTAACTGTAAAAGTGAGAGATTAAATTTCTGTGTTAATAGGTTGTGCTTTCTTGTATTTCCTAGCTTCTTTTAGTTCCAACTATAAAATACATGCATTTATTGTTATTTGTCATCTCTATCCATCTTTTTTCTGATTGAGGGGATAATGCTAACTGTGCTTTGAAGCTGTGTGCTTCGAGGACCTGAATGAATGTTGGCCCTCATGTGGGGCCATAATTTGACCATTGGTAAATATGAGGTTGTTATGGTTGCTGTGTTTGTTCTTCTGGTAAAGAAGTCAGGTGAACTAGTGTGGATTTTTTTTTTTTTTTTGTTGTGTGCATGTATGTTGCTGTAACTAGTGAGCTTAGCTGCTTAGGGAAACTAGCAAAGTAGATGATGATGATGAAACCACAAAACCGTTGTCATTTGCGAATCATTAATCATCCAGCATGGGTGAAAACTTGAAGAGGGATGGTAGATGGTATTGAAGGAAAAATGTCATGTTAAGGTTACAGGATGCAGGATTAAAATATGGATGCAATATGGGTTTGGTAATTTGTGGTTATGGCTTGTGCCTATACAAACCAGTATGTTCAAAAAACCACCTGCCATTCATGAAAATGTTACCTGAGGTGCCATAAGTTCTGTGCAGAAGATATAACTAGGGAGGGAGGGAGGCTCGTCCAGATGTTGATATATATATATATATATATATATATATATTCCATTCCCATTTCGTTTTTGCTTGAAATCTGGATCATGAAAATCTTTTGATGCACATTTGCCTGCAGGTTCCCTGTTCCAATGTCCCTTGAAGTAATCAAGATGAGGCTAGAAAACAATTACTATCGTACTTTGGAGGCAGTGAAGCATGATGCCTCAGTTATGCTATCGAATGCGGAGTCCTACTTTGGCAGAAGGGCAGAGATGGTGACGAAGATGCGACGATTGTCCGATTGGATCGCACGCACATTTTCATCATTGTAGGGGACACCAATTTTGTAGATGTCTCTGACGAGGTTTAAGCTGCTGGTTTTGTGTAGATAACTCTTTTTTAACTTATATTTTCTCATGCTGGTAATCATTTACCCATAGATTTTTTTTTTTCAAAAAAAATTCAATTTGGGGGAGGGGGGATTGGTTTTCCTTTGGAAGATTGTTTTGAGGGCCTTTTAGAGAAGGATGTTCAGAGAGAAAGAGCTGGTACAGGGAAACAACCCACCAGATTCATTTATGTATAGACCCATTTCCGTTATCAATAAAGAGAAGAAAGTAGAGCTTGTTATTTTTCTGATGTAGTTCTGCCAGTGGACGGCTCTGATGTTGGTACAATGTGCTTTTTCTCTCTACTGAAAGTTCATGTGAGGTATATCGTAATTGGACAGACGAGCTTCATTGCTCATTCTGTTAACATATTTGTCAGCAAGCCATGTATAAATTGTAAATCTGAAGAAGATGCCTGTATTTAAACCTTTATCTGCTTTGAGATCAATGGTTCAATTAGAACATGGATCCCTTGGACACCCTATTCGATTGGATTAGTTTTTGAAGTTTCTCTGATCCTTCATCCTAACCGGTTATATAACATGAACGTCGTCCAAGTTTTTTTTTTTTTTTTGAAAAAGTAAAAGATTAGGATGGATATTATATAACATGTCAAAATGTCAAGATGGCCAGGCATAGATTATCCAGATGGAATAGACTGGAGCGGGGGGATTTGGTTAGCCAAATTGAACATGTTAAAAATGAGATTTGTGTCTTACAGGCTAAGGAAGATCTGGATGGTTTTCTGTTGGACTCGGATCTCTTTTCTCTCCGGGATAAGCTTGCTCGGTATCACTCTCTCCTTCGGCAGCAAGAGGTGTATTGGTGGCAGAGGTCCAGGTTTCAGTGGATCCGTGATGGTGACCGTAATATCAGATTCTTTCACCAGGCAACCTTGAAGCGATGTGCAGCTAATAGGATCCGGAGATTACTTGATGATGAGGGGAATATTTGTGAGGACACCCACTCTATTAGGGACTTGCTTCTTCATTTTTTTCAGTCTAGAGGGGTTGAGTCCTTAGGTGAGGGGGGCCCGGTTACTCCGGTTCCGGTCACTGGGAAGGTCTCTTCTTTGGATAACAGTATGCTTAACAGTATGCTTGTCAGATCTATTACAGCGGAAGAGATTAGGACGGCCCTTTGGGAGCTCGGTCTGGATAAGGCCCCTGGTCCTGATGGGTTCCCGCCTTTCTTTTACCGTCATTACTGGGATATTGTTGGGCAGGAGGTGGTCTTGGCTATTCAGAAGGTATTCCAATCTAAACATATTCCTGTGGAATTGAATTAGACATTTATTTCTTTGGTGCCCAAGCGATCTGATGCCTCTTTTCCGCAGCATTTTTGACCTATTAGTCTTTGCACTACTCTATATAAGGTCTGTGCTCGTCTTCTAGCTCGCCGCCTTTGTTTGGTGATTCCTCGCCTCATTTCGGCTTAACAAAGGGCGTTTATTAGAGGGAGGTCCATTTCTGATAATGTCCTCATAGCCCAGGAGTTTATGCATGATCTCCAAAGAGCTGGTCAGAAATTGCCTTATGGCTGTCAAACTTGATATGGAGAGAGCCTAAGATAGACTGAGCTGGGCCTTTTTGTACCACACTCTTCTGGAGTTTGGGTTCGACGGATTGTTCATTGAGTGGATCATGGCTTGCATTCAGAGGCCGACTTTTTCTCTGATCATTAATGGGAGTCCGACGGAGTTTTTTCACTCTTCTGTGGGGATTCGGCAGGGATGCCCTCTATCTCCGTTGCTGTTTATTCTGGCTGTGGATGATCTTTCACGTGCTTTCTATCAGGCATAGTTAGACCAGAGGATTGTCCCGTTTATGGCCGGATCGGAGGGCCCTCTGGTCTCTCATCTTCTTTTTGCGGACGATTGTATCCTCCTTGGCCAGGCTTCTATTGATAATGTGGCTTCATTCCATTCTATTATTCAGCGGTATTGTCAGGCTTCGGGACAGAAGGTCAACTTTCTTAAGTCCTCTATATGTTTCAGCCCGAAGACTTCTAGGTCTATCAGGGAAGCCATTATTAATTTGTCGGGTATTTCTACTCAGACTGACAGGTTTATGTATTTGGGGATCCCTATCACGGGGAGATGACCCCGGTGTTCTAACTATTATGAGCTTGAGAGGAGGGTTCGTCAGCGATTGGAGGGGTGGCAGGTTACTGGTCTTTCGATGATGGCTAGGGTTATTATTATCCGCTCGGTTCTCTCCTCTCTTCCCCTGTACCTCCTGTCAAACTCTATCCTTCCGATTATCATCCTTAAGAGGATTGAGAGATGTTTCTGTGATTTTCTTTGGGCTTCTATGCAAGAAGGTCATGGTACTCATCTATTATACTGAGATTCGGTCTGTATGCCTATCCAAGATGGTGGGCTCGGGATCCAGTCTCTGATTGTCAGAAGGGAAGCCCTTCTTGCTAGACATGCTTCTAGGTTCCTATTGAAGCCGCATTGTCTCTGGAGCTCTCTGATGCGAGCTAGATATGGTGCCTGGTCGTCGGCCTTACATAGCTAGTCGCCTCGGGGTTGCTCCTCTTTTTGGAAGGAAGTGTGTCGGTTGGGTCAGACTATTATGGGTCACACATCATGGATGATTGGAGATGGATCATCGATCGATGTTATTCAGGACATCTGGATTTCTGAGCTTCCTTTCTCTCGATGGCCCTCATTTATTAGTATTGATATCCCTTCCAGTTTAAGGGTTAAGGATCTAATTTCCTTAGATCCCCCTGCCTGGCATATCCCTCGGTGACCCGATTCTTCGGGTTGGAGCTTTCTAGGCGTATTCTATCATTGCCCCTTACTACTGGCAGTTTATCTGACTCCAGGCTCTGGCAGAGATCCTGTCTCTCAAGAGCTCCTACTAGGGATTTGATGAAGATATTCAGGCATATGTCTCAGCGATCAGTGGATGCCGCATGGATTTGGAAGCTTCCTACTCTTTCCAGGGTGCAGTTATTTATCTGGAAGCTTCTGTGGGACTGTCTTCCAACCTATCTTCTTCTATCTCGGAGGGGTCTGTCGTTCCCATCGTGTTGTCCCTTATGTAGGTTGGAGGAGGAGTCTTCTGAGCATGCTATCTTCACTTGCCCCAGAGCTAGACAAATATGGCACATGGTGGGTTATTCTGTCAGGACGGATGATTCGGGTTCACCTCGCTCCTCTTTCCTTCTTGATATTCGTAGAGCTTCTCTGCAGAAGAGTAGTCTTTGGGCTGCCACGACTTATCAGATTTGGTTATCTAGGAATCAGCTTCTTTTTACGAAGAATTCTATTTCTTCCCCCAGGATTGTGAGGAAGATTAGATCTCTGGTTACGGACTGTGCCCGGGTTGGTTCTGATGTCTCTGGCTTTGGGGATCCCCTGCTGCTACGGCAACGAACCGGCATACGGTTTTTATCTCCTGGGATCCCCCTCCAGGGTTCGTCAAAATCAACTTTGATGGGAGTGTCCGTGGTAGAGTTGCTGGTTTGCTTTTGTCATCCGTAGCCCTCATGGTGACTTGCTGGGAGTGGGAGGTTTTGGTACTATTGATTCCTCCGTCCCTATGTCCGAGCTTTACGCGGCTTGGGCGGGCATTTCTTATGCAGTCAGGACGCTCCATGCTCAGAGGATTTTGATCGAGGGTGATTCCATGACGGTTATTTCTTGGCTACAGAAGAATGATTACCTTTCCGGCCCTGCTAATCCGATGCTTCTGGATATTTGGTCTATCTTGCGTGAGGTCGACTGTGCCCAGATCCGCCATATTTATCGTGAAGCCAATTCGGCAGCGGATTGGGTGGCTTCTTCTGTGGCTCAGCATGGCGGCTCGTGGATCTGGAGGACGGGCGACCCCTGTCCTTCTCTGTTGAAGCAAATTTTGTATTCGGATCTATCTGGGCTGATTCATACTAGGCTAGTGTGATCGCCCGCTTGTTCAAAAAAAAAAAAAAAAAATGCCCACTCAATAAACATGATGAAGTATTCTAAGCTGTCATTAATTTAGTTTCTATAAATAATTGGTCCGCATTTCAGGAAGTTGGTTTAGATGAAAAATATATAGTTAAAAATAATTAATCAAGATAAAATAAAAGATAGCGGAGTTTAAATATAAAATGAAGCATGTGAAACCTTTAAAAAAAAAAAAAACAGGAAAAAGAAAACTTGCATGGAATGATCGTGAGGCTTCCGTTGGAACCTAATGTATAGATTTAATGATTGCTGGTGGCCTCTCTGACGGAATTCAGTTTTCTGACCGAATTCCGAGAGAAGAATATAGTTTGCTCTAATTGTTCTTTGAAGGTTTAAGGACGAATGGAAGAATGAATACCACTTTAAGAACGAATAGCGGAAAAGAGGAGTCTTCGTCTTTGAAGGGATGAGAACAAGCTAATGAGAAGAAGAGAAGGAAGCAAATGGCAGGAGGAACGGAACCGCTCTCTCTCTCTCTCTCTGCCCCTCTTTCAGAGGACGTTGTTGTCGAGTTGCCATCTCAGAAAGAGAATAATCTAAGCTTCGGAAGAGAAGCAAAACCCACGAAGAGCACTAGAAGAGCTAACAAACAAATGATTGGGATCCGGAGAGAGTAAAGAAGGCGGCCAGCAGAGAGAGCTCGCACGTCCGCCTTAGAGCAAGAAGATGGAACCCGTTCTCTTCGCTTTCTATCGACGAATGATGGCCGAAATCGACGGCCAGAGCCACGGAAGGTAGCTGGGAAAGTGGCGCAACAAGTTTTGCATCGCAGTGTACAACGCCTAGTATTACAACGCCCTCAGGTCCGCGTGTCGGCCCAAACGGAAGGGTGCATGTCGGAGTTTGGAGTTTAATGGATCGTCAACACATCTTCGAACTGGACCGGGTCTAGACCGGCTTAATGAGGGTCCGACCGGTCCTAGTCTTCTGCGCACCGTTCTTCCTTCCCTTCGTCTACCCTCCTCTGCTCTCTCTCTCTCCCCTTCTCTTCTTTCTGTATATGTATATATTGAGCCTGTTCTCACCTCACGAGCTCTTTCCGAGAAACACCGCGTAGATCCACCGGGGCTCGCATGAGAACTCCGTTATAGTCTTCTCTCTGGTACCGTTCTTGATCTGGATCTCGATCGCTGGCTCTGCGAAACCTCTCTCCCCCTCTCTACTTCTACCTCTCTCACTCGTTTCAACGACCCTAGCCTGACCCTAAATTGCCCCATCTCTCATCGAAGCTGGAGTCGGATTGTTCTTCTTTAGGGCTTTCTTGGTAAATCTATATCATATTTTTCCCGGAGTGCGCGATCTTCATCTGATATCGGTATACTTCGTGTTCTTGGTTATTTTACTTTCTAAGTCAGCATTTTTTCGATATTTGAGTATTTTACAAGAATCTGATGATTTACTCGCGCGCTGGAAATATAATTGAAATCGTTTGATGTTTACGTGTTTAATTTTATAAATAATTACATGTCTTTGAATCATTTAAATGAGCAAGGATTTCCTTGGCTTGGGATTTGTCTGCAGTCACGGGGGAAAATCCGCTTGAGAGGATGCAGCGCATGCCAGCAACGATTGAGGAGCAGCTTCTTTTGAAGGCGATCAGGGAAGAATGCCCGTGGGAAAGTCTTCCGAAAAGGCTTCAAGCTATTTTGTCTTCCAAGGAAGAGTGGCACAGGAGGTGGTTTTCTTTCATTTCTCTTGCACATTGTTTCGATGACTAATAAAGAAAAGCACAGCGCTCCCACCACCAACCAAAAAAAAAAAAAAAAACTCAATTCACTTCCATTGCTGTTTTTAATTCAGTTCTTGGATTGGATGCTTACTTATGGTAATTTTGATATATGCTCGTAAATTTCCAAAATTGTCGTACTTATATTTGTCGTCATCATGGTTGTATTATATTTGTCGTCATCATGGATGTAACTGTTTGGTTAGTTTTGATTGCAGGGTTGTAGAATATTGCATCAGAAAACGACTACAATGGAATTCCTCTTTTGCACGGAAAGTTTGCAAAGAAGGAGAATATTATGAAGACATGATGCGCTATTTGCGTAAAAATCTTGCGGTATATAATGCATCCTACCCTTTTCTCAATTCACTGGTTTCTTTGCACGTTGACTAGCTTGAGTCTTTTTCTGCCGGTTTCATATTTTAATCCTTGTAGTGATTATGTGACCGCAAAGACCACAAACCAAAACTTACTTCTGTTTCTCTATTTCCCATAATTTTGGATTTCATACCAATGTCGAGCCCCATTTTCTAAGGCAAAAAGCTGCTTGGTATACCCCTGTGACTGTTTTGTGTTCTGTACTCTTTTTCCCCTTCTTTGTCTCAATTCAATATGTCCTATTCTATTAATTTAGGATTATTCACTCAACATGGTGTCCTTGCAGTTATTTCCATATCATCTTGCCGAATATGTGTGTCGAGTGATGAGGATTTCACCATTTAGATATTACTGTGACATGATCTTCGAAGTTATGAAAAATGGTAATGCCTAATATCTTCTTCATAGTTATTGCATATTTTATGTTTCTATTTCAAGTCATATCCTTCCTTCTTTGACTAATGAAGTTTCCTTTCTCTGTTCCTATATAAGCATTCTTAGTTCAACAGTTCAGGTGGCCAAATAGGAATCTCTTCTAATTCTCTACATGTTCCATATGTATAACTGTGAATACTGGTTTACTTTATCTTAAATTTTGTACTCCAACATTTCATTAAATTTTCTTCATCATTTTTTGAGGGTGGGCCCTGGTGCAACAATAAGTTCATTTCATTGTAATCTGGGTGTTATGAGTTTGAAATATGGAAAAGCAGCCTCTCCAAATGCAAGGATAAGGCTGCATACATTTGATCCTCTCTAGATTTTGTAGTGGCAAGAGCCTAATGCGCTAAGACATCTTTTTTTTCCCCTTTCACCCTGCCCTGCCCTAGAAAAATTGTTCTAGTCATATAAATAATAAGTTTATTGAGTGACAAACTTTTAATGAATTATATGGTGTTTATTCATTGACATGATTTTTTTTCCTTCTCTTTCACCTGTTTTGGAACATTAGAAACACATCATTATGGGGTTCCCTCTAATCAACAAGCTCCATGGACCATTCCAAAAATGGAATGACTCTAAAAGCATTCCAATGGTGGATTCTACAATTTATTCTAGTTTATGTTGTAAAAAAATTCAGAGATTTTTTTAGGTTTTGTTGTACATACTTTGGTTGGTTTATGCTAGATTAGACGTTAGGAATTCACTTTCTTAAACAGAAGAATTGAGGTATCTGATTCTACAAAGTTGGATTATTTTACTGTTAATGGATATGTTCTTCACAGCATTGGCAAGGTTTAGTTATAATATGTTTGCGCTGAATGTTTCCTTCTTGTTCACTGCCTGTTGGCTGCTCAGCTACTACTTCTAAGTTGCTTGCTCCACTTGGCTCTCTGTTGCTAGTTAGTGATACAAAAGTTCTTCATTCTTGCATTTTCAAATTAATGTTGGCAGAAATCTAGAGACACATGATTTTAATGTGAATTTTTGTGAATAATATTCTTGTCTCGTATTTTTTAAACCCTTACTGTTTTGTAATTGAGAGGGAGAGATATTTTTGAAGTTAATTCCCCTTTCTTTCTTACAAAAGACAGCTAGCAAGTTCATCTGAAATAATACTGCTATCCAAATGAGTGTGCACTTCCAAAGGAGCTTCTAGAATTTTAGAATCATATAGTCTGCCAATGGATTAGTAATTGGAGTTTTATTTCATTTTTTGCTAAGATGACTGGAGTAGTACTCTCATTGATTGATTTATTACCGATAGGATTGCCTGATTTCAGCCATCTGT
Source organism: Calamus simplicifolius (assembly GCA_900491605.1). NCBI lineage: Eukaryota > Viridiplantae > Streptophyta > Magnoliopsida > Arecales > Arecaceae > Calamus > Calamus simplicifolius. Next base: position 97,191 of record UESW01004419.1, read on the forward strand.
ATGATTTTTATCCTCTTGAATTTTCCTCTTTTCTCTATGGTATATTCATCTAATTAGACTAAAATATGTAACTGTTCCATTGGAATTCACATCTACTATTTGTTTTGTGATTACACAACAAATTGTCTGCATGAATCCTAATGTTTGAAGAATTTTTTTGCAGAACAACCATATGACAGCATCCCTAATTTCAGTGCTGCAGATGCCTTAAGGGTTACAGGAATCGGAAGAAATGAATTTATTGATATTATGAACAAGTGCAGGTCAAAGGTAATCTTATAAGTCCATATTAATTGCATGTGATAGGTGGATCTTACTTAAAAGAAGGTTGTTTGAAAAAATTGCACCAATTCTCAGTTCATTGACTTTTTTCTATATATCATGAAACATAAAAATGGATATCTTGTTTAGTGATGGTTCATAAATAGGTTATATAATTTTGAAAATGATAGCTTGTTCTTATCTCAAACTAGTTTGTGATTAAGGTTTTATTGTTGTCGTTGTTGTATAACCTGTGCTCATGCATATTTTGAGATAGGTCTGCATTCTTTGATATCGATACATCTGCATTCTTCAATACTTTTTTCATACAAAAATAGTACTGCACAACCTAAAAATTGAATTGATTACCGATTGTACTTGAAATTTAAGAATTTGATCTTGAAAGTTTTAAGAACTTGATAGTACTCAAATTAGGGCTACAAGTGGATTGGATTGATCTGCTTCTGATCTGGATTTGATCCAAAATTCTGAACCATCGTTATTTGGATTAGGTTTGGATTGAAAAATATGGTGCCTTCCAAAAATAGATAGGATCTGGATCATTGGGTACCCTAATCTGGCCCTGAACTGACCTAAACTGACCCAAAACTAATACTCCTATGTTTCATTACCCTCTACAATTTAGAGATAATGCATTGCTTTTAGTAACCTTAATGTAGCTAGTCACCAAATTATGTTGCTGATTATACATTGTATATGGTTTTCAATCAAGTCTAACATGGAATGGATTGTTGATAATGTTTACGTGTTTAATTGTTATTTTCTTGCATTGTATGTTAATGATATAATCTAGCAATCAATTTATACATGTTTTTATTGTTTTTGTTTATATTATTCTCGATTGGTTTGACTGAATAGCCTGATGGATTTATTTTTTTTTTAAAAAACCTTGATCCAACCTGACCTGCTTGCAGCTTTAATTGTTTTACACTTCCTTACCTTATTTTAAAATTTTTCATTTGCTTAGTATATGAAATTTGTGCCACTGCAACAATCAGATGTTGATGTTATGTAGTATTGTTTCTTGCTATGTTTGGTATTTCTTTCTACTGGCTCATATTTTCAATTCATTTCATTTTTTTTTTTTCAACATTCATTTTTTTTTTCTTTCCAACATGAGAAAACATCATGCAATCGGAGCGGATGCCAGCACCTAGTGCACTTCAGTGTCCTAAAGCTACATAGTGTGCATAGCTGGACCAAGTGATTTTTGTCAAACCTTTTACTTTATATGGCATGTTGCACAGGATTTTGGTCAAATTCTAGACTTTATTCCTTTACTGGACTGTTGCCAAGCCAAATCTGATCTGACCTGGAATTTTAAAATAAAGGAATTGTCTAAATTCACTCTGATTGGACTTTAGATGGCTTCACATTATCTGGTGGTATAATCACATTGAAGTGGCTTGAATCCAAGTCAAATCAGAGACCTGAACATGATCAGGTTGGATCATGTGAGATGCAGTTTGAAACCAGCTCCTTTGTGGCCCTGTTGTGTTTTTGAATTTGGGTATTTCAATCTGATTGCTTGAGTATATTTATGAAAGCTTGAGTATATTTATGACAAATAGCCGAACTCATTCTCTTCAAGTGAGGCCAAAAGAGTTTCATCCAAATTTGTGCGGTTCTTTGTAATAATAATTGCTGTTGTGATATGTGATATATTGGGCTGTGCAGTTGGTCTATTGACTATATTCTTGATTTTTGTTTTAACTTGGGTCAGATGAGTGGCTTTTTAACTATCATTTGTCCATTCATATTATTTATCTTCACCATGAGATCAATATGGACTGAGGATTAAAATCTTGGTTTAGAATTACTCATCATGTCCAGACTCTATAGTTAAAACATTTTCTTTTCAGTTAGAAATTGTACAAAATTTGCTTATTGGGCACAAATTACAAAAAAAAAAGTTTGCTAGAAATAACAAAAAAGAAAAAAGAAAAGAGCTGCAAACAAAAGCAAAAAAGATGCGGAACCACTTTGACAATGCCATATTAACTTTGATTGCAAGAGCTATGTTGTAGCGTGGTTGGAGATCTGCATGTTAGCATGCTAATTGGCGACAAGACAATACAAGTGTGAATTCCTATATACTCTTAAAATTAACATTATCAGTCCCTCATGTGGGTCCTCAAACAACAGAAGCTTTACACAAATTACATTAAGTATGACTTCACTACACATTTACCTTAAGAAACCTAGTTGCTTGGATTTGGAGTAGGTGCCAAAGCAAGAAATTGAAGTTGTGGAGTAATTTAAAATAAAGAAATGGCTAGAAAGCATCTGTACAAATTATTTTAAATCTGATAAAAATAATAATTTTTACTCAGTTGGCTAATTCGTTGATAAATCATAATACGGGAATTCAAAATAACTTATAGAATATTAGGAACAAAATTGTGACTGAACTAAGATTCAACGATAAAAGGTGCTGAACTAAAGATGGGTGGAAGTGCCAGAGAGTGGTTGCTGGAGATGGAGCAATATTTTGGAGTGACTTTTATGCTTTTTGATGTCCATGAAATGGAGGAGAAAAGAAATTGTCTATTCCTTAAGATGAAGGTACCATTAGTGTTTTCCAAATTTAAACTACTCTTACATTTGCTGAAAGATTAAAGAACCAGTTCGTCCTCGCGGGTATTGTACAAGACTAGAGAGAGAGGGATCTTGGGACATGTCTGGGACCTTGAGTCTCTCTAGTCTGGGTTGTCTATATTTGTACTTGGCAGGATGGATCAGGACATTGGAATTCCAACACTTAAGACAGCTGGCATCATGAGATGCAATTTTTTATTTTTTTAATGGTTGTTTTGATATATTCTAGTTTATCTTGATGCTATATGTTGACCAACATGGGCCCCAGTGTTGGGATTTAAAACCCTTCCTGAAACACATGCATGTTATTGGCCAACAAAATCCTAAATGTTGAGTTGAATGAAACAAGAACCTTGGTTGACCTGCATTTTTCAATTTTCATATCCTTTTCTTATTATCTAATTATTCTACTTGCTCTTTATAATTGCATTGGTTTTTAATTTTGCATATCACAGCCAGAACTTTATGTAACCTTTGTTACTATAAACAAATAACGTTGATATTTAAATACTGCAATATCGATGGTTTTTCTATTGTAATGCTCAAATGCTGCAAGGAGCAGATAAAAGTAGAGGATGGCATTCGAAACACTTCATAATTTATGCTTAGCTACAACTAGCTTTCTAAGATATTTTGGTATTAGTATTTGTTTCTGGCATGGTATGCTATATCAGTTGGTATGCTGCCATACCAAGTCTATTGCACTAGTATTGTATTGGTACTAGTACGGAAGATGTATTGACACTTGGTATGTCTCCATATTGAGCGTACCAGGTGTACCAACACCATGTTAAAATTTTATTGGTACATCCCTTGGTATTGAGATGGCGAACTATGGTTTCAGGGAATCATGACTTGGCTACACACTTCTTAAAGGACGTTTCTAGTTTGTGGAAGCTAACCAACTGTTTGAAAAGCAGTAGAGATCTTAAGAGTGGGTGGTTACAAACTAACTTAGGTTGTGAACAAGAAAAGAAGAGACACAAGGAAAGGAGGAAGAAGATAAAAAAGAAAGGAAAAGAATAGGAAGAGTTCAGATCAAGGTGTTGTACTGACCTCTACTAGCTATACCATACCGTATCGATGAGATACTAGATTCAATTTAGTATGAATCAAACCAGTTTGAACTAAACAGAATTGCCTAGTGTTGTCCAGTACTAACTCATACTATTCGATTTCAAGTAGTATCATGATTAAGAATAAGAAAAATATTGATACCTTGCCTCAGTATTGGTTGTATACTGTACCATTTGGTTTCGAGTGGTATTACGATTAAGAGTAAGAAAAGTGCTGGCATCCTGTCTTGGTAGGGGTGCACTGATGCAGTTCTTGGTATTAGTTTTGCGGACCTTAAACAAGATTAATTAACAATGGTGGTGAACAGTGAATGAATACTGATTGTTGATTGATTCCCTTATACTGTTACAGTACCGGGCCGTGTCGGCACGGCCCAGTGAACCGTGTCGTGCCGGACGCGAAAAATTTTTTCTATTGGTCCAGTACGGCACGGCCCATGATGGGCCTGGGCCAGCTTGTCGTGCCATGCCGGCACGGCCCACCTGGCACGGCCCAGGTGGGCCTGAGCCGTGCTGGCCCAGTTGGGCCGTGCCTGGCTCGTGCATGACTCAAATAAAAAAAATTTGTAAAAAAAATATTTTTTTTGATAAATTAAAAAATTATTAGGAATAAAGAAATTTTATTAATATAAAGCCACCTTATAGGTGGGGGGTTTGGCATAGACCCCTATCAGTTTATTAATTTAAAATCAAAATGGTACAGAAGGGAGGGGGGCTATGTCTGACCTTCAGAACATAATACAATAAGCAAGGAGAAAAAAATAGAAAGAAAAAAAAATAAAGATGACTTACTTTAAGTTTTTAACAATTTAAAAAATAAAAATATACAATTATAAAAGTAGAAATGACTCACTCATCAGTCATCAGTAGTATTTGTGTCATCGTCATCTTTATTGGTTAAGTCATGTCCACCTTTATCTTGAAGCCTTGCCTCAGCATCCAACCAGTCTTTGAAGCAGATAAGCATCTCAACTGTCTCGCCAGTCATCCTACTTCTCTTTTCGTCCAAAATACGTCGACCTACACTGAAAGCGGATTCCGATGCTACTGTGGACATCGACACAGCTAAAATATCTCGTGCAATGGCAGACATAACAGGATATTGATTTTTAACACTCTTCCACTAAGCTAATACATCTAGACTTTCTATTTGATCTTCATCATATGCAGAATGAAGATCATTTCGTAAATAAAATTCTAATTCATTACTTAAAGATGAAGAAGATGAAGAAGATGAAGCATGTGTGTCTTCTAATGAATGAAAAATAGATGACGAACGAGATCTAGAAGAAGAAGCAGAGCTTTGAGCAGGTATTCTAGATCCATAAATTTTATCATTATATAAATAATAAATATCATTAAGAAGTTGTGTTACCTCATCTTTAGCAGGTTCAGGATTTTGATTCATGTTTTCACAATATTGATCAATTAAAAAAATTACAGCATTTAATTTAACTCTAGGATCAAAAACAGCAGCTAAGTTATGCAATGGACATATCCTATTCCAATATTCATTCCATTTAGTTTCCATATTATGTATAATAGGCATTAAAACTTCATGATATCTATATTCTTTAAATTTTTCACTAATTACATATGCTTTTTGTAAAAATGAACAAGAAGTTGGATAATAAATACCTGAAAGAACATTTGTAGCATCATAAAAAGTAACAAAAAAATCTTCTAAAATTTTACCTTGATTCTAATCAACTTCAATCAATGTAAATCCTAATCCATGCTCATTAATATAAGCACTTAATAAGTTCTTATATGGATATACATCATGTATCATAGCATAGGTACTATTTCAACGAGTTATTACATCAAGTTTAAATTTTTTAAAATGTTTACCATGATCTACACATAATTGTTTAAATTCTTGAAGTCTTGACCTTGAAGCATGAATAAAAGAAACTGCATTTCTAATTTTTGAAATAACGTCTTGAATTATGTTCATGCCAGATTGAGCAGAAAGATTTAATATATGACATGCACATCTAATATGAAATAATTATCCATCTAAAATGGGATGCAAAGAGTCGTTTAATAATGCAACATCAGAATTATTATTAGATGCATTATCAAAAGTAATTGATATTATTTTATTATTAATATTATATGAGCATGCGGTTTGATAAATAATATTTGAAATTTGTTGTCCTAAATGTGAAAAATCAAAAGCACGAAAATCAATAATTCGTTTATTTAATTGCCAATCATTATCAATATAATGAGCAGTAACAGCAATAAAACAATTACTACCTGCAGATATCGACTAAATATCAGAAGTTAAAGAAATTCTAGCATTTAAATTTGAGAGGCTTTCCGTTAAACTTTGTTTCATTGCTAAAAATTTGTCATAGCCACTCTTCTAAAGGTACGGCTACTAGTTCTTTTATAAGCAGGTTGTAGGCCTAATTGAACATATCTTTCAAAATTATAAGATTCAGATAAACTAAAAGGTAATTCATCTTGAACTATCCATCTTACCAGTAATTTTCTTTGATTTTTGTGGTTATATGCAAAATTGCCTATAAGTGATCCCTCTTGTATATTAAGGAGTCCTTGCTGACTAGAATCATGTATCCTATGACTCTCTTGATGTCTTCTTAGATGCCCTGTTCCCTCAGTACTAGAACAACTGTAAAGTTTTGCACATTTTTTACATTTTGCTTTATAGACTCCATCAACCATAATTCTATCGAAATCAATCCAAACATTACTAGTCCTCTTACGAGAAGAAGTTTGACACTCACTGACACTAGCTCTAGATGGAACTTGGAGTTGGGATTGGGGTTAGGGTCCTTGGGGATTAGCTTCCTCACCCTCAGAAAAAGCATGCATGTTAAAATTACTTTCGTTAAAAGATGTCATATCTAAAATTTTTAATTAATAAATGCAAAAAAATAAAAACTAACCCACAAAAAGGAATTGAGAAAAGATCAGAGGTGGAGGCATGGAGTTGAGATTTGTGAGCTTCCTCTTGCGCTCTCGCCTCTCAACAAGAATTGACCTTGTAGCACTTGACTACTTGCTTGAGCACTTGCCACTTGTAAGAACACTTGCAAACTAAAAATTAAATTGCTAATCTACTAGAGCACTTGTTGGAAGAGAGAAATAGTAGTAATAGAGGAGTTAGTTTGGTATGGTAAGAATGACAGAGAGTTCATCTATTTATAAAATTTCTAATTTTTTTTTCCAAATCTATCCTTTGATATAGCCGTTATATGACTGTTGGAAGGGGTAAAATGGTCTAAACCCCTTCCAACAGCCTTTAACGGCTATATAGTTATTAAAAACGGATATAGCCGTTTTTAATGGCTATATAGCCGTTAAAAATGGCTGAAATTTCCCAGATGGTGCCTAGGCACCACCTGGTGCCTAGGCTGACTGACGTGATGCCTAGGCACCAGGTGGGCTGTGCCATGGCACGGCCCCCAGCACGGCCCAACTGGGCCATGCCATAGCACGGTCCGTCACGGACCGTGCCAAATTTGAATTTTTTTTTTTTGTGCCGTGCCTGGCATGGCCCATTTGTTAATGGGCCATGCCAGGCACGACACGGCAATTTTTTAGGCACGGTGGGCCTGGCTGTGCCGTGCCAGGCACGGCCCATTGCCCACCTCTAGTCAAGAGTTAGTTTAACTTCTAAGTTATGTGAAATCTAATTGATTGAAGCCTGATTTGCTATTCCTTCAATCCATTTTCTTCTTAACTTAATCTGTGTCAATTTTGCATACTCTTTCTAAACTATCATCCAGGTCTTCTTAGGCCTTCCCCTTATTTCACTCTTCCATAACTCTGAGGTCCCCTCTTTGTTGGGGCTGGTTATGATCTTTGTTGTACTTTGAGTCGTGGGCTGTTTTTAATCACCTTCCTAAGCTATCTTCAATATACTGATAAGTATATCTACCTGCAAATCCTCATTAATTTCATCAACTCTGCTGTACTTGTTGTGAGTCCACATTTCAACTGCCTAATGTTTCAATGCATATGCTATTGCCAGCTCGTGTACCATATTTGGAAAGTTTTCTTTGTGTCTTGTGTCTCTAAGTAAATGCATCATTCTCTTGAAGCAGTTAAAATAATAGTAAAGCTATAGTAATTACATGTAAATACACAATTGGTCTTGGGTATTGGAATATGGATTTGCCTTTCAGAATTAGGTAAATATTAGATATTCTATCATCTACTTTTTGTTTTTTAAGTACTTTTACTTCATTGATAGAATCAGATGATATAACTTGCTTCATGAGAATGGCACTGGTGCTGTGCTTTGAAGTTTATCATTACTATAGTTATGTTATTGCTTTTGCTTGATGTGGCATTTAACAAACATCTTCACATTTCCATGTGATTACATCTTCTTTATTTGATTGATTCCATTGAATGAATTTGTTTTTTAATGTTCTATTCCTTTATCCCCTTTCTTATATTTTAAACCATATTCTCGTCTTTCAAGAATGAGCTTTAACTTCTCATTACCTGGGCTTTGTTATTTTCCTTGACTATTGCTCTTTATTTTGGAGATCTCCAGAAAATAATGTGGAAACTCAACAAGTCGATTGCAAAAGATCTACTACCCACTCAACCTGTGGACATTTCAATTGAACCATGGTGGGGAGTTTGCCTTGTTAACTTTACACTTGAAGAATTTAAGGTGGGTTTCATTCCAAAAGTTATTTATTATTCATGAAATGTAGTTAAAGATAGGTATGTAGACATGTCTGATAAAAGAGTTCAAGATGTATTTGCATGGGCATTTTCATTTATGTATATGATGCCATTAAAAATCATTATTTATGTAATTGATTTTTTGCTTTATGGGTAAATATTTCTAGAATATATATATATATATATATATATATATATATAGATAGATAGATAGATAGATAGATAGATAGAGAGAGAGAGCTTGACCTGAGTTGACCATACTTGTGAGGATCTCTGCTCATAATTGGTTGGGTTTAGATTTGAATGATGAAGGTCACACATCGATGATCCAAGACATTGAATTTGATTAGTTGTTTCTAAAATGCTTATATCAAGTAGTTAAAAAAAGGACAACTAAATAACATGGAATAATATGTGTTTTTCCGACCTCTTGATATATGGGCTAGTGGTCTCTAAATCACTTAATTTTTATTATATAAGTATTTATAAATAATATATCACATCCGATAACCCAGATCATTAATGTGTGATGCCCATCATCTAAATCCGGACCTAATCTGATTTTAATGGAGATCCTCTCAAGTGTGGACAAGTCACGCTCTCTCTCTATATGCACACACATATACGTATATGTATATATGTATATAGATACATACTCACATATGTATTTATTATTAGTAAATATTTAAATATATTGGAAAAATAATACTTAATTAATATAATTGATGCTAATATCTTTTCTTTTTCTCCTGTAGAAACTCACAGAGGAAGAAATGGCAACCGTAGACAAAGTCTGTAAGAAGAAGCAAATTTGTTTGTTCTTTTTGATCCTGACATTGTAAGAGGTCTTTATAGTAGGGGATTAATCTATTTTGATGTCCCTGTGTATCCTGATGACCGTTTTAAAGGTATATAAGGAACTTAAATAATATCTATCATTATTCTTTAACAATTATTTCTTTTAGCCTTTCAATCATGATACTTTGCTCATCTGTTCTATCAAACGTTGTCTTGTATTTGCATTTGGCTTTAACTAATGGTATCTGAACATAGTAATTAATTGATCCACATATGGTCAGATTGCTGCTATCTGTTGAATCACATGATTATTGGGTCAATATGCCTTAGTTATGCCTCAGAAACCTACACTTAAGTCTGCTAGCATAGGAGTTGAACTTGTTGGAATTTTTTATTTTAGTATTTGTTAGTTGTTTACTTGTATTAATGTCTTTCTTAGTCATTTTAAGGTTTCACTGGCCTTCATTTCTGTGGAGCAAAGTCAAAAATGGATGGATAGGTTTGCCAGACTCCAAGAAAAAATGAGAAAATGAAAGGCCGACATTACTTTGATTTAGAAGAAAATTTGATGGTAGTCTTTATTTGGTTTTTGCTATCTTATTGAAGGACTAAGAAATCATTCATTGTTGCGGCCTTGTGGGAAAATTGCTTGAATTATTAAAAACTTTCACTTCTGTTAGGTAGATTCACATAATGTTATCCCTTTGGTGAAGTATGCAACCTTTCTCATCTTTGTTTCGTTTTTTTGTATTTTGTCAAACTTTTATGATGCCTATCAAACCATGCATGTTATTCACAAATGTACGTTTCTCATCCCTGCTTACAAAAGCAGAACTTCAGTTAATGGTGATCTGCTTGAAACATGAGATGATCTTTTCCTATATTGAAACAAGTACATGCAGGTGCAACTGTGCCAGTAATATTATCAATTAATGAGTATGATGTTAACATGTTTTAGAAGATTTTAGTTATTATTAAATCGTTCACCTCATCACCCTCTTTTATCATTTTGGATTGCTGGTAGGTTAACTGTTGGGTAGATAATGACCTTTGGCTTAATACCATTTGCTTGTACACCTTGGAAGTAGTAGCATGTGATGTTGGAGATTGACAGCAACGGGTTTGACTTGGAATACAACTTAAATTCAGGAAGCTGCCTTTGCAAGCTTAAGCTAGAGTTGTTCACTGGTGAAAAAAGAAACTTGTGAGCTTAAATAGAGTGATATAAGGCTAAACAGTAGTTGTGAAATCCAAGTGTAATGAAAGCGTGATGATTCAAAGTAAACAATAATGAGTTATTGATGGAAGGGTATGCTAAATGCATACTATCGCCTGATTATATCAGCTTTCACATCATGCTGATGCTGTTTGGGTTTCAAATTTGACAATTTTCTTCAGTTTTAAACTTAAACTTTGCTTTCCACTTACATACTGCATTAAAAACTTAGAAGACCTCTTATCCTACTTATTGTATATCTAATATTCAAACATATTTGGGCCTATTCTATTTTCAGAATAAAATTGTAGTATAAGCAGATTTCTTTAGTCAATTCTAAGCCCCTATTTGATTTGCTTGTCCATGTTTTGAGTCTTATATTGCTGCATAGTTCTTACTTTATACTATTTCATTTCCAAAACTATGAACCATTAAAAATATACTAGTTGGGAGGACATGTTATGCACGTTGATGGAAAACATGGATGGCAGTGATCTTCTAGAAGGCCATCTTTTCTTTTCTGCATGTACTCTATCCCAATATTATGGTTTCAAAGAGAAAATTGAAGAGTTAATAAATGATTTGACTTCCTTATATTTTTGGTAGAAGAATCCAATAAAGATTTGTAACATGAACTATATCAATCCATACTGGTATATACCTATGTATACCATACTATACTGCTACGAGCTGGTACATGATACAAGGGGCATACTGGGTATCAGTACGCCGAATAAACTCCAATACCAAGCACATCGACATTGTATCAAGATTTTACCGATACGAGATCTAGTAATGATATTGCAAATCTTGGTTTGAACGATGGAATTGTTTTTAACTTTTGAGTGGCCTTCAAGAGAGTGTCTAGCTAAAGAGAAAAAAGGGAAGAGAGAAATGGCAAGATGAAAAAAAAAAGTGGTGCACACTCACTGCTTTGGAGTCTGGCTTTGCGTGCCAAACTCCAAGAGCTTCCTTTATTTATATGGAAGATAAACATTTCATGATCAAATGAGAATTAGTTAGTTTCAGAAAACAGTAACTAAATGTAATTCCTTGGTTCTATTTGCTGTCTTGTTGACTTGCTTGTCCAATGTTTGTGTTATTAACATGCACTGATTCAGTTTCCAGGCTAGAAGGATTTGTTTCTAACAAAGAGCAGTCCTATGAAGATCCCATTGAAGAGTAAGTTCCTTGGAGTCCAAATCAGATATTTTTGAATGTGTACAATAAATGAAAGATGCAGTTTCTTGTGTTTTCTTTTCTCAACTATTTCATCGGACTAGTGGAAATGTTATTTCCTCATATCATGAATCTTCTCGGCAGGCTACTATATGCTGTTTTTGTTGTCTCAAGTGAGAACGCCACTGTTGCTGAATTGGCTGCAACATTGCAGGCTGATCTTTCTCAGCTACAGGCTGCTGCATCATTTGCTTGCCGATTGGGCTGGGCTATAAAGCTTATAGATCCAGAATCTATTCTTCGAGATTCAGGCATACCTGGCTCTCCTAGTAATATACTCAGCGATGATGAAGATGGTTCAAATGCTAGTATCAGCTCAGAAAAATCTGCTCAACAAGTTCATGGTCCAGGACCAGAAAAACCTAGGACAATTTCCAGTAACGCTCGTGTCGCTTTTGTTGTTGATGCCAATATAACTTCCTATTTGATGATGGGTTCTCTTTCACCAGGTTTGATTCCTTTAGTTTTATAACCTTTTTCATATTGCAATCTTGTTGGCTCTTTTTTGGTTGCCTTGAGCTTTATTGACTTCGTTCTCTTTGAAATACATGTACTATAATATGACAGAGCATCTCTCCCTGGAGAACTGGCTCATTTGCATGTTGAAGATGTACCAAAATCAAACTTGACAATAAACCTATCAAAAGAAAGAAGACACATCTAACTTTAGTCTTGGTTGTGAGCAAGAGTGGGCATGGGCCGGGCCGAGGACAAAAAAGACATCTCAAGGCATCAGGCCAGATGAGGCCCATACTTGGGTTAAGAATAGCTAACTCGGGTCTGGACCGACAAGAATTTCTAAAGGCCTGTGTCATGCCTGGATGGTCCGAGCTTGTATAAAATAAATTTATTTTCTCTGCAATATGGAGCGCGTCTAATGGGTAATTGGGATGGTAATACTTGAGCACGCACCTGCGTTCGGATCTATATAAAAATATATATAAATATAATTTCTTGAGTCAGATTGAGCAGGCCTACTTTCTTTGAGCCCGGGCTTGGTTCAAAATTCGAATGGGCCTGATTTATTAGGCCCAACTCAGTCCTATAGGCTAAAAAATAAGGCCTAGGCCCTGAAATTTTTCAGACCCATGCCCATCCTTAGTTGTGAGTTGCAAATCTTCTGGATAGAAGACTACTGTTTGCTTGAGACTATAACAAACCAGATGATAGATTGTTAAATGTAAAGTTTTAAATTTCATAGGATGAAGGTGTTTCAGTTTTTTTTTTACGGAACGAGACATCTTGTGTTTCTTGTTTTTAGTCCCATCTCGATCCCTAACCCTGTCGGATGTTTCAACACTTGCTTTTGAATGCTTTTCTTGGAAAAATTATTTGTGAAACTTTAGTATTTTATTCAATTTTTAAAAATATTTGAACTTCAAAAGTTATATCTTTACGATAAATTAGATCTATTTAAAATTAACACTATAATTTATTATAGCCAAGACTGGACGGGATGGGATAACAGGGATTGGTCCTGGAATCTCTTTGGGGTAAAACATTTCGGCTACCTAGGATTCCGTCTTGCCGAGACTTGAATCATTAGTTATATGCACTTGTGTGCTAACTGATGCAACTTCCATTAATATTTGATTGATCAAATAATAAGATACATTACTCTGTTTAGAATTTTGTTTTCTGATACAAAATAATAGCATTAATAAGGTGAAAATAGTCCCTTGTATAATATCAGTGTACCAATAATATGTCATTTTGAGAGAAAGGAAGACCCAACTGCAACATAATTTCCTATGTCCCAATGCTTAGATATTCACCAAGATTAGAAACTAGAGCCTCTAGTTGCTGAACAAAGAGGTATGAGCACTAAGACAGGTCTCAGTTCATAGGTATACAAGTATTATAAAATTGTATGTTCGTACTCATCAACAAACTGCAATATGCCTTGTCAATGTGTGTGAAGGTGTTTCATTTGTGCATCCAACAAAACTGACTTTGGAATTTATGTGTATTTGTGTGCACACAATGCAAATGGTTTATTAAAGAGGAAGGAGCACTTAAAAAATGGCTGTGATCCCTTCAATCATGATTGTTTAGAATCTATTTGTTAAACATGCTCCAACTTTCAGTCCATGTATTTTCCCTATGATAGTCATATGTCAGGTACTGTCATAGAAGGATATCTTTGTAATGAGAAGAATGTATATGCAGAAGGGAAGTGAGATGCAAAGTTCTACAGGAGGAAACTGGGATGAACAGTCTCAGGCACAAATATCCAGCAGCCATACAGGGTATTTCTTAATTATATTAGAGCTTAGCAAAGGGCTTTTTATTTTTGTCGCTTGTAATTGGTGATTTGGTGTCCATATTTTAGGAGGTCCATGTGTGTTAGCTGCAAGTGTCATTGGAATATAGACAATGAAGAATTGACCATCAGTGATGAGAATTTTTCTGAGCATGTCCTTGTTGTTGCTTAGCTGCATCGTACAAAAGGTTGGAGAAAGAATCATGTAAAGTGAAGAGGACTATGGTAGGGTGAATGAAGTGCTGACACACCTAGGAGGTTATGTTTGGTATTTGAATTCCTTTGAGGCTTGTGTGACAACTTATTCAACAATACAAAACCAGCTCTCTAAATAGGCAAAAACAAAAATTTTGTCTAAGGATATCATAAAATATCTGGCTCAAGATGATTAATTGCTGAGGCCTTTTTTTTATATCAGAATAAAGTTATATCTGTCCAACTACATTGTCATCTCATACTCCTATAGCCTTCACTCTTAAGAACCACTTTTAAGGTCATGCCATCATTCTTGAGTGGACAAGAGGGAGATAAGGAAGAATCAATGTGGAGTTCATCCCACAGTTTTTTTCTTTTTAATATTAGTGTGATGGCAAGGTGGCCCATTGTCTTGAGTATAAGGGTAGGGCACTGTCTCAAAGTGTCAGGACGGGATAAGTAGAAAATGGACTGACAGGATTGGACATCCATTATCTCGAGTGTTGGTAAACAGGACTCCCATTCCACCAAAAATTATAATACTATAGTTTGCACGAATGCATGTTGGGCACTTAATCCTGTAGTCAGTTGGTTCTTCAGTCAGTACTTTTTAATCTATAATGGGCTAACTCAGTTTAGCTTACTACCTTCATTTTTTGCTGCTCTTTTGCAGGACTAAAATCTCATGCTGTGACACTTTATGAAGCAGGAAAACTTGGTGATTCTTGCATTGCAGAACTTTGCAAGGATCTGGCTACTTTAGAAGGAAAAAAGTTTGAGGGTGAATTGCAGGAATTTGCCAATCATGCATTTAGTCTTCGATGTATTCTGGAATGCCTGCAATCTGGTGGGGTGCCGACCAATGAAATGGTTGGTAAAGTTAGTGACCAAATTGATGGGCAGCCCTCCTTTGATGAGGTTACTTCCCTTGCAGTTGATAACAATACTGTTGATAACTATGGAAATCCTGCCACCAGTGAAGCAAAGATACTACACAATGATGATATGGAGCTGTCTCAACTTGATTTATCTGCAAATGTGTCTGATGTTGCAGGTGTTCATCCTGAGTCATATTCAACCAATTTGATTGAAAGTCACACTTGCACACCAAACAATGATTTACAGAATGATCAGAATATAACGTCCTTAGATGTCTCAAATGCTGAAAGAGCAATTTTGAAGAGAAAAAGGAATTACGGTGTTGATATCCTTCGTTGTGAAAGTTGGCTGCTCTTCCACCTGCAACACTAGAACGTTTACTTCTTAGGGACTATGACATTATCGTATCCATGGTACCACTTCCTTCTTCATCAGTCTTACCTGGACCTTCAGGTCCCATCCATTTTGGACCACCTTCTTATTCTTCCATGACACCTTGGATGAAATTAGTATTGTATACAAGTATGTCTCGTGGACCACTTTCAGTTGTTCTGATGAAAGGACAATGTCTGAGATTTCTTCCTGCACCGTTAGCTGGTTGTGAGAAGGCCCTGATATGGTCTTGGGATGGATCTGTAATAGGAGGACTAGGAGGGAAGTTTGAAGGGAATTTGGTTAATGGAAATGTACTTTTACATTATTTAAACTCAATGCTCAAGCATTCGGCTGTTCTGGTGCAACCTCTGAGTAGATATGATCTTAATGAGTCAGGAAGAATTGTCACAGTGGATATTGCATTGCCACTTAAGAATTTTGATGGGTCAGTTGCACCTATAGAATCAGAGTTGGGACTTGAAGAAAGTGCAATTCTAAATTCATTATTAGATGATCTCTCAAGGGATGTTGAGTTATGCACAGTAGGTTATATTCGCCTTTTAAGACTTCAGAAGGAAAATGAAAACAACATGTTTCTCCCTGATAATGAAAAATATGAATGGGTTCCATTAAGCTTGGAATTTGGGATCCCTCTGTTCAATCCAAAATTATGTAGTAAAATATGTGAAAGGGTGGTTTCATCACATTTACTACAAGCAGACTCACTTAATGAACATCATGATGCGATGCAGACTTTAAGGAAGAGACTACGTGAAATTTGCACCGAATATCAAGCAACTGGTCCCACCGCAAAGCTCTTTTACCGCATAGAACATGTAAAGGAGTCACCTCGCCATTTGGTCAGCTATGCTAGCGGAAGGTGGAGTCCACTGGATCCTTCGACACCAGTCTTCGAAACCTCTGGTGGACACCTGAGGCTCAAACTTGCTAATCGAAAGCTATGCCGGAATGAAGTTCTAAGTTTTGATGGCAATATTCTCAGGTAATTATATACAAATTGTTGACAATGTAATGTTTATAATCAGTCTATGACAGTCTATTAATGTGTTTCTTCTGATGTTTAATTTTCTTTCCAAGTACTGATTATATTTATATTAGTCATTTATATTTTCTAATTCCCACAAATTAGATGCAGTGGGTTAGTTCCCTAGATGCTGTCACACTAATCTTAGTCAAAATACAGATGATCAGAGATAACCATGTTCTCTTGCAATGCAACTACTTAATATGTTGATATATGCTCTTCTAGCTGTCCTTTAATTCATTGATGCTTGTGAAAGATGCTCTACTAATATCATATCTTCTGAATTTCATATTCAACCCAAATGCAGATAAATGTAATATAACACCATTATATAGAAAGAGTACATATTGGTGCATGACTTGTCACTCTTGTTATTTTGAACAAGTGCTGTATTTTGTTTTAACATAAAGACATCATGTTTTTGGTATGGATATTGATTGCTAAGCTACTTGGTTTTTAAAATAAATATTTCACCATAGAAGGATCCTGAATAGAGCAGAGTGGAGGAAGCAGATTCATGTAGCCGACCCAATGTAGTTGGAAAAAGGCTTAGATGAGTTGAGTTGAGTTGAGAATTTCACCATAGAAGGATGTGCAAATTTATCAATCTTGTTTGACCATCAAGGTTGGTGACATCTATCTAATATTTTAAAATTTCCTGTCAACAGGTCATACACACTCAGTCCTGCATATGAGAATGCTACCAGACCCATTGAAGAATCAGCTTCCACAAATGCAGTAAAATATGAATTAGACGATCCAGACAGTAAGGAAGTAGTCCTGCCAGGTGTCAATCTATTATTTGATGGACTGCAGTTGCACCCATTTGATATAGGAGCTTGTTTGCAAGCCCGTCAACCCATTTCATTAATAGCAGAGGCGTCAGCTGCATCATCTGCCTCTCTGTATGCAACCAGGACTTCATGATTTGAAGGTTTTTGTGGAATGGTGGGTCCAGAAACTAATAGATTGGACACATACTCACTATGCATCGCTACTAGTCATCACTTTGTATTTGTTACTTGTTCGAGTCATTCAATGTCAGGGATTGGCTGTTGCAAGTTTTGGATTTCCTTCTGCTTTGTCAGCTGTTGTTCACTTCAAGCATTCCTAGTATAGCTGTTAAGGTATGTAAAATCTAACTCTATTTTTGTTCTACCATTCTCTTGCAGATGTTTATTTTTGAAAAAGAGTCGATTGGTTTTCTTGAAACCCTTTGAAACTCTGATCAGTCAAAATAATATATCAATATACCCAGCCACACATGACCCTCCTAGAAGTAATGGACAAAATGTAGGATAGGAACTACATACCTAATGATTAACCTTTGTGCTATGGAAAACAGTTGATTCTGTGGCGTTTATGAATTAATAAGAAGCTCCCAGAATGTTAGATTTCTGGTTTTAAAAAATTGTAAATAAAATATGAGGGTGCCAACTGGTTTAGTTGGTAAAATCCCTGAGGTTTGGGTACCAGTGTCCTGGTTTCAGGTCCTGCTCTCACCCAAATTGGACAAGGGCATCTTCCTGTCTTAATTCTAAAAAAAAAAAATTGAAAATGAAATATAGAACTTATAGCTTTTCATGATTGATGCCTGAAAACAGAAAATTTCAGAGGTTTCTTAGCTGTGCATTGGGTTATTGCCAGATGGGCTGCTTTTAATAGCAAGATAGGGTGATCTGATTTGGCATGGATTAGAAGAATATAAGCCTGTTGAATTTTGGTTCATGCATTATAAGATACCTATTTCATGATGACTATTGTGAATTCTCAATTCATAACTCACCATGTGTTCTGGCATCAGCTCTATTAATATACCATTCCAGTAGACTCATATTTAGGAAACCTCTAAAGCATGCGAACTTGAGATAATATATGTTGTAGATTGTGATTAATGTTTTATCTCTTCAATTTTGATGGTATATCATTTATTTAAAAAAATATCGTCCTGTTATTAGATTAAATTAGGCGACCCTAATTATTGAATAGGAAGGAGAGATTGAGGATGTTGTCCACAGGATTAAAGTAGGTTGAATGAAATGAAAAAATGCAACTGAAATATTATGTGATCATAAAGTACCTGTCAAATTGAAAGAAAAAAATTTTATATGATAGCCATAAGATCAGTTTGCTTTATGGTACGAAATATTGGGTAGTTAGAAAAATATATGTACATAAGATGAATGGGACGAAAATGAGAATATTGAATGCATAATAGTATAAAAGATATAAAATAAGAAATAAAACCATTCATAATAAAGTAAAGTTAGCTCCGATGAAGGATAAATTAAGGGAATGATTATTTCAATGGTTTGGACATGTACAATGTAAATTTAGAAATGCACTTGTATGAACAAGTGATTGGATACATGTTGAAGAAAAAGAGGTAGAGGTAGACTGAAAATTATATGACAGAAAACGATAAAGAAAGATTTAGAATCTTTAAACCTTCCAACCCCAATTAGTTTGTGATTAAAGCTTTGTTATTGTTATTGATAAATTATAGTCCTATCAACTCAGCATGTGTTTGCATGCTAAATGCGCCAATGGAGATATGTTGGCTGATAGGGAAATTCTGCTGTTCATTCATGTGCCTTGTTAAATGCAATTGCATGATTTTTTTTGCCCAATATAAGTTTACGTGATTTTGGCGACAAATTTTGTTCAAGTTTTCTTCACTCATCTATGACTCCAACCTTGAGTAAGAGTAAGCAAATTGTCTGTTCAGTTCGCATTCTGACTCTTTAGTCTCATTTTAGCTTTTTACTAGCCAAATCACAACAATGAACCGATAGACAACACTTGAATGTGAATCAATCACGTATCTACTGGCCCTCTGATGGAAGGGCCTTCATGTGAGTTGGGCGGCGGTGCCCAATTTTTCTAATGCTTCCCCATAGCCAACAGCATTGCAACTCTTTTTTATTCTTCCATCTTGAAGCATAGCTTGTTTGAAGCACCTTTTTTCTTTTAATATTAAACTCTAACAGATGTTCTTTAACGTTACAGGTTCATTTGCATATTCAATTCATTGTTACATTACTTAAAATCAGGTGAGCAAATCAAAGATATTTGTCCAATTGTAGAAACTTATTTTCAATATGTCTGCAGTTTTGTACTGAAACTAGAAAGGTACCGGTGTTGGGTTGTGAAAGCATTAGCTTGTTTTGTACACATTTTGTTTTGCAGAAAGAACCCTTTTTTTATATGTTAATTATGCAATGTGGCACTCCTTTCAGAAGTAGTTGTTTACACAAAATTGGACGAACTACAATGAATATGACAACTTTACACTTCAGGATTTAATAAAATAAGCTATGTTCCCATTGGGAATCTTTAGTATTTCTTGATAACCTAGTATTTTTTGCTTTCATTTGGGTCTTTTTGGTGCTAATGATTGATGTCTCGGTTGCTCCATGGAGTGGAACTCGAGTTAGTTTTTTGTGACCCTCCAAATCAAGGTGGGAATAGTCAGGCAGTCTTCAAATCTTCTACATATTTTTTTTTTAAAGCAAACTTATGATGAATGTATTACATCAAAATGGAGGAGACCCAAACGTACGGTCAAGAACCAATGTCAAATCGGATGGACTGCAATGTCAGTAGCAAGAGAACAGGGATCTGGGACATCCAGCAGGGCTCACTTTGCCACCAGACAAAAAAAAAAGCAATAGATTTTCCATTTTGCACGTCGGTGCCAAAATTTATACATGTTTAGTTGAGGCCCTCTCATTCTATGAATACCCTATATGATGAAATGATGTGCGTATGTTTGATTTACATTAATATACAACACCACACTTCACTTAAGGTATGTTAGTCTGCAATACATTTTGGCTTTTCTTTAAAGTTCAAAGACCTGAGGTTGCTCTTTGGTATTATCCAAAATGTTGCAATTCATTTGCCACAGCATCAAAGCTAAATGGACCATTAATCGAATAAAATTTGTTATTGGGCCAACCCTTGGATCTTTTTCTTAGGCTTCTTGTCCTGCAAGTTTCGTAGTCACGATTTAAGTTCCCATCTTGTTTAAGATTTTGAATGGGTGTTCTTGTACGTTAAAAAATGCCAACTTGCTGGTTTTTTGTTCTCTGACTGTGAGTGAGTGCATGGTTTGTTTCCATTATTTGAACAATAAGGAGCTGTGCCCACTCGTGATTAATAATATGGCGAGATCCACAGCCTGGGATCCTCGACGGTTGTTAAAGGATGGAAGCCAGGATCCTTTTGGGATGCCATAGGACCTTGTCGTGGTGATGAGGTGCTGCCGGAGAGTTTTTCTGTTGAAAATGGGTATTGGGAGGCGTTCGGATCAAAGCACAGTTTTTTTTTTCCCTTTTCTCCTAATGCAAAGTAAATCACAGTGGAGGAAAATTGAAGCCCGACTGACCTCAAAAGCCTAGTAGAGAATGTATGGATAATATACAGGTCTAGATAAAAGCAAACAGAACGAATGTTTTGGTTTGTAATCCTGATTTCTCTCTGTAAACTAAGCACTCCTTGTCTGTCGTTCCTTGATAGCCACATTAGCCAAAGAGTAGTTTATGGGTCAAAAATATAGACACATCAAAAATTCAAGATCTCTAGTCTAGTCTGGTCTACCAAAAGTTACTACATGTGGATCTAACTTGACCCAATAGAATTAATTATATTTGATGTGCGAAATTAGTCTTTCTGATCTCAACCCGTACCTGAATTTTATTTGGACCCAATAATTTACTCGTCACTTCATATTTCTTTTAAAAAGTATTTTGTATGCTTTGAACATATTAATTAATAAATATTTCAAAGTTTTTAATTTTTATTTCTTGGACTAGGTTTAGAGTTGGACTCGTTCTTAGGTTACTAGTTACTACCTTATTATTCTTTTCCTATTAGCTAGCTTTATTACATCATTATTAGCACAAGAATTTTGGTTTTATTTTCACCAGCCGTTATTAGACCTTAATACGAGCCCAATAACTTTAGTTACCAGCCCTGTCTTCCTTTCTGGGAATTGTTGGGACATTACCAACCGAATAATAAGAGTCTGAAAATGTCCTGCACCGTACGTGCAGTATGCAAAATATAAAAGTGTGCACATTGCGTGCGATGATTGATCATGCGCATTTATGATTGCATGTGCAATATGCGAAAGAACAAAAATATTTTTGAACATGTGTGGCCACACATGCATGCAATATGCAAAAAAAAAAAAAAAAAAAAAATCCTCAGACATGCAGTCAATCATCATACATGATGCAAGCGTTCTACATCGCATATGGTACATAAAATTTTTTTCTAATAGTCCTCTGCCATTGAATAATGAGTTATGAAAATAAGGATGATAAGGCATTCATTCTTTTATGTTTGCAAAAGCGTGCACAGAAGAAAGAAAGAGAGAGAGAGAGAGAGAGTTGTCCAACGCATAATTTTTGTCCCATCATTTTTGTCCAACGCTAAAGCTGCTATTGGGCGACTCCATATGGATCCTGATGGCACCAGATCACCCTCCTTGAACATCCACGAGCGTCCGGTCGCCTTCTCCAGCGAGCCCGAGATCTTTCGGCGAGCTTCTCGCAGTCGGAAGCCTGCAAAAAAGTTTCAGGGATCGAAGATTTCGACGGGGACCCTCCGACGCTCAAGCCGGTGTTCTGGGCAACAGCCTTGAGCTTGAGAAAGCTCAAAAGAAAGAAGAAAGAGAGGCTTGAGCCATGGTCTCTGTGAGCAAGAATGAGCGTTTGGGAGTATAGTGAGTTGTTCTTCGTTACCTCATTGGGGTTCCCTCTTACCCAATTTATAGATGCTTAGAGTCTGTTTGGTTTGAGTGGTTGAGGCCTCATAATAATGACTTTTATGGGTAAAGTGTCAGAGCTAATATCTGTGAGACTTAAGGTACTGCAACTTGTCAGAGCATTTAAGGTGATGGCAGCAATAGTGAGGCTTACTTCCTTATTGGCATGTTAAAGCTGTAGGCCAAGTCCCGTCAGAGTGGGTGGCTGCAGTTGGTTGATGGGTCGAGTCTTGTCAGGCACGTGGGCCGCAAGTGGTTGGTGGGCTTGGCTCATGCTGGAAGTGTGAGCCAAGGACGGTGATCGATCTATGTGGCCGCTCAAACCAATTCTGGAACTGATGTAAAGGTTGATACCGCGGCTAGCGTTGAAGCCGCCTTGGACTAGGGCCATCTTGAGAGGAGGCCGCCATAGGAGGAGAGTGGTGCTGACTGCTGCTGGTGATTCCACAGAGCTAGGAACTGAAGCTATGACTTAGGAGGTGGCCGAGGGAGAGCTGGGAGTCCAGGGTGAGGTCGGTGTCGGCAGAATGCTGGGAGGCGGGATGAAGTCGGGGCGGAGCCAAGGGTTTGAGACATCAGAACAGAGGATGGAACCAGGTCCGGCTCCCTGGTGTCGGGTCGGGACAAAGCCAAAGGTCGGGAGCAAGTCTGAGACAAGGAACTAGTAACCCGGGGCCGAGACGGATCGAAGAGCTGGTGGCGGTCGGGTGCTGAGAGAAGAGAGAGGCCAACAAGGATGGTCGGCGAGGAAGAGGCCGGCGAGCCGAGGATGGGCTGAGGCCGAGATGGAGCTGTCCGAAGCTTTGATGAGGAGGATGATGATGGCCGAGGACGACTGGGAATAGGGGCCATCCGGTCGTGGCTGAACTGGGAGCCAGGGGACACCGTCGAGACTCAAAGATAAAGATGGTTGCTCCTGCCTGGACTTGGGAGCCAGAGGTGTCATCGCTAGGAGCAGCCGAGATAGGGGACCGGGCTTGGATGGTGCTCCCGAAGTCGGGCTTGGTGATGTGGACATCCTTGGAGTTGGGACGAGGGCAACTGGGACGTCCGTGGAAGGCCGACGAGGCGAGGCCGTCCTTGACGGTAGAAGAGCCTGGGAGAAGATGGCTAGGATGGAGCCATGGACATCCCTAGGGTCGAGATGGGTTTGACGGGAGTCGGGGCCAGGACGAATCCTGGGAACAGTCGGGGGAGATTGAGGACAGCTTGGGAGGCGGGGCCCATGCTTCCTGAGGCCGCTGAGGAGTAGAGGTCAGGTAGAAAAAGGCGAAGGCTGACTTGAAGGAGAGATTAAAGGTGGCGGACTCGGGAAGGCCGCCTTGGACTTGCTGGGCCCATCGAGAACTGGCTGGGACCGAGGAGGAAAGGCTGATTTGCCTAGGCCAAGCTCGGATGCGGTCATTATGGCCCATGGGGTCCACTGGCCCCATCAGATGCTCCCCACACTCCTTGAGCTTGTGTGCCCTGCATCAGCTAAGCGAAAGGAGTGTAAAACTTTTTACCTTTGCACCTATCTTTTCATGTTAACTTCAATTATGATTCCTTTCAGGTGGAAAAATCCCTTTCCTTTTGCATTGCCCTGTGTGGACATCTGCACGTTCTCCAAAGCCATGCTTTTTGCTTGTTTACAAACTTTAAGCAAATTTTGAAGGTAAGTTAATTACCTTTAACCGGCTGAGGACATCCAACAATCCTTTATCAACATAGGGTCCAGAAGTGGATGCCCATCAACTGAGCCGGAGAGTTGGTTTTCGTTATTTGACATAAAGTCTGAAAGTCTTTTCATAGCTATCCACTGACTTGAGGATGCCAAGGCAGAGATAGAACCGTTGAGGCTGAGATAAAATTGTCAAAACAGAAATAGAGCTGCAGGGGCTAAAATAAAATTGCCTCGGAGGTTTCGTGGTCGGCCCAAGAGGCGACTCGAGCAGGTACAGGGCTGTTAGGGTATTGAACCGTCTCGAGGATGTCTCCAAGCTAAATTGAGTGGTGACCCGTTAGCTACGATACTGCCGAGCTCCTCTAGAACTGCCTCGGGGGTTTGTGTGCCAGCCCGAGGGGTGACTCGAGGTTGTCGGAACCATAGGTCTTGAACCGGCTCAGGTGTTTCGCTGTCGGCTCAGGGGTGACCTTATGATCGCAGGACCGTTGAGAGACTTTTGAAAGGTTGATTTTGTCGATTTTTCTGTAATGCATTCAGACACTAATGAAAAGAAACTTTTTCTCAAAGCATATTGTACTTAGCTTTTTCGTTGGAGAAATTTATCTCTTTCTGCTTCGTTTGGGAGGCTTCACGTTTGTCGTGTTTGTTGGTGAGCTTGGAGGGGCTCTTTACTAATAGCTTGAGCTTGCTCTTATTGATGAGCCTCGGAGAGATATGACGGTGGCGAATCTTTCGCTGGGGAGATCTCCCACCGGATGGATGATGGCTGGCTTGAGCGACAACTAAAGGAGCAGTATGAGCTCTTGTTTATTGTTGTGTAGCCATAGAATATCGCTCCCGCAGCTTTTGGGCAGCTGTCATTAATGTTTGGATTTGCAAGGTGAGGGTGGCATGATGTTTTGCCTGAATGGCCCGAGATAGTGGTGATAATGGAACAGAGAGCCAATCTCCTGTTGCTCAGCTCATTGTGGGTGCCCCCCAGCATTATTGGCGGAAGCCTCTTGGGTCTTTGTCATCACCATCTTTTTATCCATCACGGTTGCCATAGAGGGAGTGAGGGCTCGTAGCTTAGTGTCGCAGAACTCTGCTTTCTCCCCCTACCTAGCGCGCCAATCTGATGGCGCCAGATCACCCTCCTTGAATGTCCGCGAGTGTCCGGTCATCTTCTCCAGTGAGCTTGAGATCTTTTGGCGAGCTTCTCGCAGTCGGGAGCCTGCAAAAAGTTCCAGAGATCGAAGATTCTGGCAGGGACCCTCCGACGCTCAAGTCAGTGCTCTAGGCAACAACCGTGAGCTTGAAAAAGCTCGAAAGAAAGAAGAAGAGAGAGGCTTAGAACCGTGCTCTCTGTGAGCAAGAATGAGCGTTTGGGAGTATAGTGAGTTGTTCTCCGTTACCTCGTCGGGGGTCCCTTTTACCTAATTTATAGATGCTTCAAGTCTGTCTAGTTTGAGTGGTTGAGGCCTCATAATGATGACTTTTGTGGGTGAAGTATTAGAGCTGACGTTTGTGAGACTTGAGGTGCTGCCACTTGTCAGAGCATTTAAGGTATGGCAGCAATAGTGAGGCTTATTTCCTTGTTGGTATATCAGAGCTGCAGGCCAAGTCCCATCAGAGTTGGTGGCTGCAGCTAGTTGGTGGGTCGAGTCTTGTCAGGCACGTGAGCCGCAAGTGGTTGGTGGGCTTGGCTCATGCTGGAAGTGTGAGCCAAGAACGATGATCGGTCCATGTGGCCGCTCAAACCAATTCTGGAATTGATGTAAAGGCTAATACCGCGGCTAGTGTTGAAGCCGCCTTGGACCGAGGCCGCCTTGAGAGGAGGCCGCCATGGGAGGAGAGTGGTGCTGACTGCTGCCGATGATTCCACGGAGCCAGGAGTTGAAGCTATGACTCAAGAGGTGGCCGAGGGAGAGCTGGGAGTCCAGGGCAAGGTCGGTGTCGGCACAGTGCTGAGAGGCCGGGACGAAGTCGGGGTGGAGCCAAGGGTTCGAGATGTCAGAACAGAGGATGGAACCGGGTTCGGCTCCAAGGTGCTGGGTCGGGACGAAGCCAAAGGCCGGGAGCGAGTCTGAGATAGGGAGTTGGTAACCTGGGACCGAGACGGATCGAAGAGCTGGTGGCGGCCGGGTGCTGAGAGAAGAGAGAGGCCGACAAGGATGGGCCGGCGAGGAAGAGGCCGGCGAGCCGAGGACGGGCCGAGGCTGAGATGGAGCTGTTTGAAGCTTTGATGAGAAGGATGACGGTGGCCGGGGACAACTGTGAACAGGGGCCGTCCGGTCGTGGCTGAACTGGGAGCCAGGGGACACCATCGGGACTCGAAGACGAAGACGGTTGCTCCCACCTGGACTCGGGAGCCGGAGGTGTCGTTGCTAGGAGCAATCGAGACAGGGGACTGGGCTCGGACGGTGCTCCCGAAGTCGGACTTGGTGACGTGGACATCCTTAGAGTTGGGACGAGGGCAGCTAGGACGTCCGTGGAAGGCCGACTAGGCGAGGCCGTCCTTGATGGCAAAAGAGCCGGGAGAAGATAGCTAGGATTGAACCGTGGACAACCATGGGGCCGAGACAGGTCTGACGGGAGTCGGGGCCGGGACGAATCCTAGGAACAATCGGGGGAGACTGAGGCTGGCTTGGGAGGCGGGGCCCACGCTTCCTGAGGCCGCCGAGAAGTAGAGGTCGGGTAGAAAAAGGCGGAGATAAAAGATGGCGGACTTGGGGAGGCCGCCCTGGACTTGCTGGGCCCATCAAAAACTCGTTGGAACCAAAGAGGAAAGGCCGATTTGCCAAAACCAAGCCTAGATGTGATCATTGTGGCCCATGAGGTCCACTGACCCATCAGACCCGTCAAGGCGCTAACACCATATGGGCAAGGAAAACACTTGTACACCGGCCCCGGTGCAGCAACGATGACGTGGGCTGCACCGCGTCTTCCTATTGGTCCACGTGGATCCGACGTGGATGACATGACAGGCGGCATGCCAGGGTTTGACGTAACGTTCTGAACGTGACGGACATTTATTGCTGTTCGTTTTTTTTTGAATTTTTCGTGCGGACGAAAATGCCCTTTCGCTCCTTCATGGCGCCATTTTACGTTTTATGGCATCTGTGCAAGAAGAAGAACTCTGTTTCTCTTCCGGGTAGAAAGAAAATACTTCAGCTTCGAGGCTAGCCGATACCTGGATACAGGAGTCAGTAGTCTGTAAAAAACCTTCTGGAGGAAATGTCAGCCGCAGCACAAAGTAAACACTCTTTTCTTCCCTCTTCTTCTTCCAGCTTAGAGGCTGAAAATACTTCAGCAACTGGACTGGAAAACCTTGATACTGGAAAACCTTGATACGTTTTATGACATCCTAGCTCTGGCAAACGACACCCTAGTCTCTCGCGGCGACACCCGAAGAACGGAAACATACGAGACATCCTAGTTCTGGAAAACGACACCCTAGTCTTGCGCGGCGACACCCGAAGGACGGAAACATACGAGACATCCTAGTTCTGCCAAAAGACATCCAAGCCTTGCGCGGCGACATCCGAAGGACGGAAACATACGAGACATCCTAGTTCTGCCAAACGACACCCTAGTCTTGCTCGGCGACACCAGAATGACGGAACCATACGAGACATCCTAGTTCTGAAAAACGACACCCAAGCCTTGCGCGGCGACACCCGAAGAACGGAAACATAGGAGACATCCTAGTTCTGGTAAATGACACCGAAGACTTGCGCGGCGACACCCGAAGAACGGAAACATACGAGACATCCTAGTCCTGCCAAACGACATCCAAGCCTTGCGCGGAGACACCCGAAGGACGGAAACATACGAGACATCGTAGTTCTGCAAACGACACCCTAGTCTTGCTCGGCGACACCAGAATGACGGAAACATAGAGACATCCTAGTTCTGGCAAATGACACCGAAGACTTGCGCGGCGACACCCGAAGAACGGAAACATACGAGACATCCTAGTTCTGGTAAACGACACACAAGACTTGCGCGCGACACCCGAAGGACGGAAACATACGCGACATCCTAGCTCTGGCAAACGACACCCAAGTCTCTCGCGGCGACACCCGAAGAACGGAAACATACGCGACATCCTAGTTCTGGTAAACGACACCCTAGTCTTGCGCGGCGACACCCGAAGGACGGAAACATACGAGACATCATAGTTATGCGAAACGACATCCAAGCCTTGCGCGGCGACATCCGAAGGACGGAAACATACGAGACATCCTAGTTCTGCCAAACGACATCCAAGCCTTGCGCGGCGACACCCGAAGGACGGAACCATACGAGACATCCTAGTTCTGAAAAACGACACCCAAGCCTTGCGCGGCGACACCCGAAGAACGGAAACATAGGAGACATCCTAGTTCTGGTAAATGACACCGAAGACTTGCGCGGCGACACCCGAAGAACGGAAACATACGAGACATCCTAGTTCTGCCAAACGACATACAAGCCTTGCGCGGCGACACCCGAAGGACGGAACCATACGAGACATCCTAGTTCTGGCAAACGACACCCAAGCCTTGCGCGGCGACACCCGAAGAACGGAAACATAGGAGACATCCTAGTTCTGGCAAACGACACCGAAGACTTGCGCGGCGACACCCGAAGACGGAAACATACGAGACATCCTAGTTCTGGCAAATGACACCAAGACTTGCGCGGCGACACCCGAAAAACGGAAACATACGAGACATCCTAGTTCTGCCAAACGACACCAAGCCTTGCGCGGCGACACCCGAAGGACGGAACCATACGAGACATCCTAGTTCTGGCAAACGACACCCAAGCCTTGCGCGGCGACACCCGAAGACGGAAACATACGAGACATCCTAGTTCTGGCAAACGACACCGAAGACTTGCGCGGCGACACCCGAAGAACGGAAACATACGAGACATCCTAGTTCTGGCAAAGACAAGACTTGCGCGGCGACACCCGGAAACATACGAGACATCCTAGTTCTGCCAAACGACATCCAAGCCTTGCGCGGCGACACCCGAAGGACGGAAACATACGAGACATCCTAGTTCTCCAAGCCTTGCGCGGCGACACCCGAAGAACGGAAACATACGAGACATCCTAGTTCTGGCAAACGACACCCAAGCCTTGCGCGGCGACACCCGAAGGACGGGAACATACGAAACCGGCGAGACCCCTATTGAATTCGGCAGAAAATCATTCGCGACACCCCAGTTGAGATCTCACGACACCCTAGCTCTAACGAGACGACACCCGTGATTGAACAAGAGACCACGGAGATAATCCCAGCGACACCCTAGTTCGAATTCGGCAGAAAATCATTCGCGACACCCCAGTTGAAATGCCACGACATCCTAGCTCTAGGGCGACGACACCCGTCTTATGAATGTCCACATAGAGAGAACCCGGCGACACTCTAATTGAATTCGGCAAAAAATCATTCGCGACACCCAGTTGAGATCTCACGACACCCGTCTTATGAATGTCTACATAGAGAGAACCCGGCGACACCCCAATTGAATTCGGCAGAAAATCATTCGCGACACCCAGTTGAAATGCCACGACATCCTAGCTCTAGGGCGACGACACCCGTCTTATGAATGTCCACATAGAGAGAACCCGGCGACACTATAATTGAATTCGGCAGAAAATCATTCGCGACACCCCAGTTGAGATCTCACGACACCCGTCTTATGAATGTCTACATAGAGAGAACCCGGCGACACCCCAATTGAATTCGGCAGAAAATCATTCGCGACACCTCAGTTGAAATGCCACGACATCCTAGCTCTAGGGCGACGACACCCGTCTTATGAATGTCCACATAGAGAGAACCCGGCGACACTATAATTGAATTCGGCAGAAAATCATTCGCGACACCCCAGTTGAGATCTCACGACACCCTAGCTCTAGGGCGACGACACCCGTGATTGAACAAGAGACAACGGAGATAATCCCAGCGACACCCTAGGTCGAAGTCGGCCGTTAGTCCTTCGCGACACCCCAGACGAAATCCCCCGACACCCTAGCTTTAGGGCGACGACACCCGTCTTATAAATGTGCACATAGAGAGAACTCGGCGACACCCTAATTGAATTCGGCAGAATATCATTCGCGACACCCCAGTTGAGATCTCACGACACCCTAGCTCTAACGAGACGACACCCATGCTTGAAAAAGGCGGTAATTTGACGTCAGCGTAGTACTCATTCGACGACACCCTAGTAACTGAGCCATTGCAAATTTCCGAGAAAAGTTTGTAAACGTGGGCGGTTCCTATGGCTTCGCGGGTCTCATTGATGTGATCGTGGCGATCCGGGTGTCCTTTCGTATTTCTCTTAGGTCGGCAAAAACCCTAGAAAAACCCCTCAATCGTCTGTTGCTCGAGAAGCCATCCTTTTGCTCAAGAAGACATTCTTCTTCTCTTGCTCGAGAAGCCACTGGTCTCTTTTCTCTCCTAAACTCGTTCCATAGTTATTCTTCCGAATTCTTCATTCATGGAGATGAGCGCTTTCGTTTGTGCACGAAGACCGCGAACAAAGAAGAAGCAGACAGAGAAAATGGCGGAACAATGCAAGGACCTGGTTCTTCGTTCGACTGAGGATGCGGCTCCTTCAGGTATGTTTATCACTATATTAAATATTACGATATTCTATCTTAAAATTTATGACATGTATGTCTTCTGTCTTACCCCCTGTTTTCGTTGACAATAAAATTGTTCCAGTCCCCCCAGTGAAGGCTTCCCAGCTGTTTAAGAATAGCTGCAGGCCGGCAGTATATGTTCAGAAGGTTTGGAGGATGGGGTTCTCTAGACGCCATACAAGACTGATTCGAAGGACCCCATTTGGTGCCTTCGTCGACATGCAGACGTTCACAGTCGACGGGCGACTGCTAGCAGACATCATAAGATGTCACAATGGTGGCGACGAGTTCATGTTTGGTGAAAGCCAGTTATATTCAGTGCCGAAGAAGTCGCACTCATTTGGGTCTTCCATGTCATGGGAAGAAGATCGACACGTCCAGCCAAATGTTCAACGGAAGGTTGTTCAGACGGTTTGGCCAGGGTTTAGATCTTCGCCAATCAGGTTTGGAGAAGTTGATATTTCAACTCCGACCATCTAAAGTGCAGGAGGATGTCGAGGACACCGTCCGACTTTGGATCGCATACATGTTGGCCATGTTTTTGGCTCCAAAGTCTAATCAGAGGTGTCCACGGTATCTCATCCAGCACTTGGATGACTTAAGTCAACTGAGTAGCATCGACTGGGCTTCGGCACTGAAGGAATTGATTGTTCTGGCTCTCCCAGAAATAGCTGCTTGCTTGCGTTCCGAGGAGCCGGTGCACTCAAAAAATGCAAAAAAGATTAGGAGGCAGCCTACCTTGTTCGGATGCTCGGCAGCACTGGTGGTAAGATTTATTGAGACAAATTATTAGTGTTGAGACAAAATTTTTTCGTAATATTACTTTATTTAATATCCAAAAAAATATAATTTTCAGGCGTGGTTCCTCGAGCATACATCAATGCGAGAGCCAGCATACCCTGATAAACGGCCCCGGCTGTTGAAGTGGTATGACCACCAAACGAAGAACCAATCGGTTCGGGTTGCCGACTTGCAGCCTCAGGACTTGGTAATCTACTCCATTGCTCCATTGCTGTGACCATTTTTTCAACTTAATGCGTCAATATGTTCAGTTAATATTAATTTGTTATCATCTTGTGTTGCAGATGGAGGGAGCTATTGAACCATTGCCAGAAGAGCGATGGCTTCTCCCTCAGCAGTTAAAACCGTCCCCCCCTCAACAAACAGATACCTGCGCCCCTCAACCAATGGATAGCTGCGCAGGATGCGCCGAGTTGAGGAATGAATTGAAGTGTGTTAAGGATCAACTCGAAGATGTCAGGCACAGGCTGTCCATTGCTGAGAGCCTCCTCAATTCACTTCTCAGAAAGGAAAGTTATGCAATAACCGAGGAGGACAAGGGGGACGAGAAAACAGAGAAGGTGCATTCCTTGGAGTTGGTCCTCCGCGAGCCTGATAACGTAAATATTGAGGAGAAGAAGATGGAGGAGGACCATTCATCCGAGTTTCCAATTCAGACAGGGAATGCAAAATCAGGGGAGAACATATTGGAGGGGGATTCATTGGCTGATAAAACAGAGCAGGGGAATGAAAATAAAGAAGAGTCCATATCCGATAATAAACTTGGCACCCCTGCGCCAAAGGATGACAATATGGACTTAGAAATAATTGGAGTGCCGTCGCTTGTTAGGAGGATTAAAAAACATCCGAGGAAGCGTAAGGCTTCCACGGCTGTCGGCGAATGTTATGAGACAACCCGACCTAAAAAGTCGGTGAAGACAGTGGGCATGTCAAAGCCCAACACAACGGTCGAAGATGACCAAATAATTATTCAAAATTTTTTGAGCGAGCGACAACAACCCGACGAGATCGTCTACACAAATATGTTTAATGGAGTTGTAAGCAGAAAAAATCTTCAGGATCTCATTAACAACGAGATGATAATAGATGATGTAAGTATATCAAGGAACATGTTCAAGTTGTTGATTTTAGAATATATTAATCGTTTTACTTTTATTGGCAGATAATCGATTGCGGGCAGGAGTTTCTGATGCGAAACTGGGCAGAGCATCCTGACCGATATCATAAGTGCATATTGCATCAGTTTCGTACCTGCTCTATGTCTGACTTCCTCATCACCTGCTCATGAACTTGCTGGATCATCTGGGGCTGCGATATTTGATAATGTATCGGACGAAGATAAGGCCCAGTTCCGGTTTCTTTTCACCATTGTAAACTCTGATAACTCGCACTGGCATTTGGTTGCTGTCGACATGGAAAGGAAGGTGTTCATGCACCTCAATTCAATGAAACGCAACCCGAAGTACAAGGCCAATGCAAGGAAATGGCATACAATTCTAGGCCACATATTCCATATCTACTGCGATAAGAAGGAAGTGATGGAGTGGCCGATGGAAGATATTTCGGATTGCCCAAGCCAACCGAGCGGATCGCTGGATTGCGGCCTGTACTGTCTGAGATACATGGAATGTCTTGCTCGACGAGACAATCCTGATATGAAGCTGGATTTCATGGATGAGGAAGTCAGAGATTACCGGCGACACTTAGCTGCAACGATATTGAGAGAGGGCCTGAACAAAAAGATTAGCGACATTGTCGAAACATGTTCTTAATTTTTGTATAAAAGTATTCGTCTTTGAATGAAAATTGTATGTAATTTATTCATATTAACACTGATTAATATTTAATGCAAATGTTAAAAATTTTATCATTGCGAGCAGGAGTGTCCTCGTTGTATTCATATGTTTGCCTTCGTATGATTCCGCCTTTCTGGTGTAGTTTGACAAGAACTAGGGTGTCGTTTGACAAGAACTAGGGTGTCGTTTGCCATGAGCTGGGGTGTCGTCGCTCTTAAATTGTCGGGTCGCGCGTCCTGGAATGTGTCGTATGTTTCCGTCCTTCGGGTGTCGCCGCGCAAGACTAGGGTGTCGTTTTCCAGAACTAGGATGTCGCGTATGTTTCCGTTCTTCGGGTGTCGCCGCGAAGACTTGGGTGTCGTTTGCCAGACTAGGATGTCTCGTATGTTTCCGTCGGGTGTCGCCGCGCAAGCTGTCGTTTTGCCAGAACTAGGATGTCTCGTATGTTTCCGTCTTCGGGTGTCGCCGCGCAAGACTAGGGTGTCGTTTGCCAGAACTAGGATGTCTCGTATGTTTCCGTCCTTCGGGTGTCGCCGCGCAAGCTGGGTCGTTTGCCAGAACTAGGATGTCTCGTATGTTTCCGTCCTTCGGGTGTCTCCGCGCAAGGCTTGGTGTCGTTTGGCAGAACTAGGATGTCTCGTATGTTTCCGTTCTTCGGTGTCGCCGCGGGTGTCGCCGAACTAGGGTCTCGTATTTCCGTTCTTCGGTGTCGCCGCGCAAGTGGGTGTCGTTTGCCAGAACTAGGATGTCTCGTATGTTTCCGTCTTCGGGTGTCGCCGCGCAAGACTAGGGTGTCGTTTCCGAACTAGGATGTCGCGTATGTTTCCGTCATTCTGGTGTCGCCGAGCAAGACTAGGGTGTCGTTTGGCAGAACTAGGATGTCTCGTATGTTTCCGTCCTTCGGGTGTTCCGCGCAAGGCTTGGATGTCGTTTGCCAGAACTAGGATGTCTCGTATGTTTCCGTTCTTCGGTGTCGCCGCGCAAGGGTGTCGTTTGCCAGAACTAGGATGTCTCGTATGTTTCCCTTCGGTGTCGCCGCGCAAGACTGGGTGTCGTTTGCCAGAACTAGGATGTCTCGTATGTTTCCGTCATTCTGGTGTCGCCGAGCAAGACTAGGGTGTCGT
>UESW01004419.1:132669-153711 GCA_900491605.1 Calamus simplicifolius
GGGTCAAGCACCTATTGCCATGATTACTGATCAAGATAAGGCAATCGAGGCTGCTGTCAAAGAAGTTTTTCCTAATACCCGACATCGATTTTGTCTTTGGCATATATTGAAGAAGATACCGGAAAAGATTGGCCACATTTGCACGGCAAATCCCAAGTTTATGGTGATTTCGATGAGGCAATATATGATTCATTGACCATAAATTCATTCGAGGAAAGGTGGGCACATGTTATGGAGAAATATAAAGAATGCAAGTCTATAGATTGGTTCAATGTCCTATACGAATGTCGGGAAAAATGGGTTCCCAGTTTACCTCAAGGATACATTCTTCGCAGGTTTGTATGTCAATGGTGGCTTTGGTTCATGATTCATTTAAACGTTTTTTTTTTTTAATTTTTGGTTGACAAAATGTTTAACAGGGATGTCATCTTCACAAAGGAGCGAGGGCATTAATCACTTCTTCGATGGGTTTATAAATTCGAAGACAACATTAACGGAGTTATAAGTAAGTACGAAGATGCCTTGGAAAAACGATACGAGGCCGAAAATGAGGAAGATAATAGGACTTTGCAAACGATAGCTTTCCTAAAGACATCATCACCTTTTGAGAGACAAGCTGCAGGAAGGTATACACGGAGCATTTTCAAAAAATTCCAGAATGAGATCCTTGAAATGGCTGCATCAAATACAAAATTGATCAACGAAGCTGGCAACACGTGTATATATTCCGTCAAGTCGTATGAAAGGATTGAAGTCGATGGAATTGGCAAGGAGATGATCAAAGATTATATCGTGTCATACGATAGAAATATTGAGGATGTCCAATGCCAGTGCCGATCCTTTCAGTTCAAGGGGTACCAGTGTAGGCATGCCCTGTTGGTTCTTCATCAAAACGACGTATTTCGTTTACCAGATAAATACTTCTTGAAGAGATGGTGCAAGGACATGAAATACCAATTCGACGAATTCGACTGCAATACTGAGGGTTATGATAAAAGCACACGAAACTCACGGTACGCAGTGACAATTTTTTAATTGAAATGTCTTCATATTTGTGATCGTTAATATTCTGTTATGATTGTAGATATAGTTTGCTGTCTCATCGGATGACGAAGCTCGCAGAGATAGCCTCCATTTCTGAAGATGCATTTAATGTAGTGATGGATGGTCTACCGCCTCTATTCAAAACTGCCGTGGATGCCAACTGCGCAGCTAAACCACGTTCAGAGCTGGTAATTCAAGATCCTGAAAAAATTAGGACGAAAGGTCGCCCGAGAGAGAACAGATTAAAGAGTGCAGTCGAGAAGAAGGCAAAAAGATCAAGGAAAAATCAGGCCAACGATAGAGCTGCTTCGAGTAGCAGACAAACTTGTTTGCAGTCTATTAATACTGAACAGGACCTGGAGATAATTGTTCCGCCGTCAGAAACTTTAATGGATGAATTTGATGCTTATGTATTGAGTCAACTTACACAAGATCATATATAAAACACGAGTGTCGTAACTTTTGAATTATGGTTGCTTGGTCGTAAATGAATTGCTCGCGAACGAGACATCCTAGTTCTGGAAAACGACATCCAAGCCTTGCTCGGAGACACCCGAAGGACGGAAACATACGAGACATCGTAGTTCTGCCAAACGACACCCTAGTCTTGCTCGGCGACACCAGAATGACGGAAACATACGAGACATCCTAGTTCGGCCAAACGACACCCTAGTCTTGCGCGGCGACATCCGAAGAACGGAAACATACGAGACATCCTAGTTCGGCCAAACGACATCCTACTCTTGCGCGGCGACATTCGAAGAACGGAAACATACGAGACATCCTAGTTCTGCCAAACGACATCCAAGCCTTGCGCGGAGACACCCGAAGGACGGAAACATACGAGACATCGTAGTTCTGCCAAACGACACCCTAGTCTTGCTCGGCGACACCAGAATGACGAAAACATACGCGACATCCTAGTTCGGGCAAACGACACCCTAGTCTTGCTCAGCGACACCAGAATGACGGAAACATACGAGACATCCTAGTTCTGCCAAACGACACCCTAGTCTTGCGCGGCGACATCCGAAGAACGGAAACATACGAGACATCCTAGTTCTGCCAAACGACATCCTACTCTTGCGCGGCGACATTCGAAGAACGGAAACATACGAGACATCCTAGTTCTGCCAAACGACATCCAAGCCTTGCGCGGAGACACCCGAAGGACGGAAACATACGAGACATCGTAGTTCTGCCAAACGACACCCTAGTCTTGCTCGGCGACACCAGAATGATGGAAACATACGCGACATCCTAGTTCGGCAAACGACACCCTAGTCTTGCTCAGCGACACCAGAATGACGGAAACATACGAGACATCGTAGTTCTGCCAAACGACACCCTAGTCTTGCTCGGCGACACCAGAATGACGAAAACATACGCGACATCCTAGTTCGGGCAAACGATACCCTAGTCTTGCTCAGCGACACCAGAATGACGGAAACATACGAGACATCCTAGTTCTGCCAAACGACACCCTAGTCTTGCGCGGCGACATCCGAAGAACGGAAACATACGAGACATCCTAGTTCTGCCAAACGACATCCTACTCTTGCGCGGCGACATTCGAAGAACAGAAACATACGAGACATCCTAGTTCTGCCAAACGACATCCAAGCCTTGCGCGGAGACACCCGAAGGACGGAAACATACGAGACATCGTAGTTCTGCCAAACGACACCCTAGTCTTGCTCGGCGACACCAGAATGACGGAAACATACGCGACATCCTAGTTCGGGCAAACGACATCCAAGCCTTGCGCGGAGACACCCGAAGGACGAAAACATACGAGACATCGTAGTTCTGGAAAACGACACCCTAGTCTTGCTCGGCGACACCAGAATGACGGAAACATACGCGACATCCTAGTTCGGGCAAACGACACCCTAGTCTTGCTCAGCGACACCAGAATGACGGAAACATACGAGACATCCTAGTTCTGCCAAACGACATCCAAGCCTTGCTCGGAGACACCCGAAGGACGGAAACATACGAGACATCGTAGTTCTGCCAAACGACACCCTAGTCTTGCTCAGCGACACCAGAATGACGGAAACATACGAGACATCCTAGTTCTGCCAAACGACACCCTAGTCTTGCGCGGCGACATCCGAAGAACGGAAACATACGAGACATCCTAGTTCTGCCAAACGACATCCAAGCCTTGCGCGGAGACACCCGAAGGACGGAAACATACGAGACATCGTAGTTCTGCCAAACGACACCCTAGTCTTGCTCGGCGACACCAGAATGACGGAAACATACGCGACATCCTAGTTCGGGCAAACGACACCCTAGTCTTGCTCAGCGACACCAGAATGACGGAAACATACGAGACATCCTAGTTCTGGCAAACGACACCCAAGCCTTGCGTGGCGACACCCGAAGGACGGAAACAGACGAGACATCCTAGTTCTGGCAAATGACACCGAAGACTTGCGCGGCGACATCCGAAGGACGGAAACATACGAGACATTCTAGTTCTCGCAAATGACACCGAAGACTTGCGCGGCGACACCCGAAGGACGGAAACATACGAGACATCCTAGTTATGGCAAACGACACCTAGTCTTGCGCGGCGACATCCGAAGAACGGAAACATACGAGACATCCTAGCTCTGGCAAACGACACCCAAGTCTCTCGCGGCGACACCCGAAGAACGGAAACATACGCGACATCCTAGTTCTGGAAAACGACACCCTAGTCTTGCGCGGCGACACCCGAAGGACGGAAAACATACGACACATTCCAGGACGCGCGACCCGACAATTAAGAGCGACGACACCCCAGCTCATGGCAAACGACACCCTAGTTCTTGTCAAACGATACCCTAGTTCTTGTCAAACTACACCAGAAAGGCGGAATCATACGAAGGCAAACATATGAATACAACGAGGACAGCTCGCAATGATAAAATTTTTAACATTTGCATTAAATATTAATCAGTGTGAATATGAATAAATTACATACAATTTCATTCAAAGACGAATACTTTTATACAAAAATTATGAACATGTTTCGACAATGTCGCTAATCTTTTTGTTCAGGCCCTCTCTCAATATCGTTGCAGCTAAGTGTCGCCGGTAATCTCTGACTTCCTCATCCATGAAATCCAGCTTCATATCAGGATTGTCTCGTAGAGCAAGACATTCCATGTATCTCAGACAGTACAGGCCGCAATCCAGCGATCCGCTCGGTTGGCTTGGGCAATCCGAAATTTCTTCCATCGGCCACTCCATCACTTCCTTCTTATCGCAGTAGATATGGAATATGTGGCCTAGAATTGAATGCCATTTCCTTGCATTGGCCTTGTACTTCGGGATGCGTTTCATTGAATTGAGGTGCATGAACACCTTCCTTTCCATGTCGACAGCAACCAAATGCCAGTGCGAGTTATCCGAGTTTACAATGCTGAAAAGAAACCGGAACTGGGCCTTATCTTCGTCCGATACATTATCAAATATCGCAGCCCCAGATGATCCAGCAAGTTCATGAGCAGGTGATGAGGAAGTCAGACATAGAGCAGGTACGAATACTGATGCAACTATGCACTTATGATATCGATCAGGATGCTCTGCCCAGTTTCGCATCAGAAACTCCTGCCCGCAATCGATTATCTACCAATAAAAGTAAAACGATTAATATCATTCTAAAATCAACAACTTGAACATGTTCCTTGATATACTTACATCATCTATTATCATCTCGTTGTTAATGAGATCCTGAAGATTTTTTCTGCTTACAACTCCATTAAACTTATTTGTGTAGACGATCTCCACTACAAAAAAAATGATTTATTATGACGAATTAATTCGTCGCAATAGGTACAAATGTCGTCGTAATAACTTATTACGATGATAAAAACTTCGTCGTAATACATTACAAATCGTCGTAGTAATATATTGTCGTAATAACCTATTACGACGAAAATAAGTCGCCGTAATATCAACCTATTACGACGAAAATACGTCGCCGTAATAGGTTTTTATTTAATTTTAAAAAATATTAAAAAGTTATTACGGCGACTTATTTTCGCCGTAATATCAACATATTACGGCGAAACTAGGTCGTCGTAATATGTTTTTATTTAAATTTTAAAAATATTAAAAATTTATTACGGCGACTTATTTTCGCCGTAATATCAACCTATTACGGCGAAACTAAGTCGTCGTAATAGGTATTTATTTAAATTTAAAAATTAATTAAATACCTATTACGACGACTTAGTTTCGCCGTAATATGTTGATATTACGGCGAAAATAAGTCGCCGTAAAAAATATTTGGTTTTTAATTAAATTTAAAAATTAATTAAATACCTATTACGACGACTTATTTTCGCCGTAATAGGTTGATATTACGGCGAAAATAAGTCGCCGTAATAAATTTTTAATATTTTTAAAAAATATTAAAATTTATTTTAATATTTTTTTTTGTATTGCACCTGTTACAATAATTAAAGCAACGATACTATAAATAATTTTCTAATATAAAAGTTTCACAAAATAATTTAATAAAAGTTTTCATTCATTTCAATAAAATCATCATATACAATGTTTCAAAAAATACATAATTTGAAAAAAAAAGTACATGTACTATGGAGGTGAAGTCTGATGGGATCCACTAGGATGATATCCAGGCACAAACTGTCGCATGAAAGCAGCGAGCTCAGCAGTCGTCGCCTGTAGTTCC
The DNA here is from genome assembly GCA_900491605.1 of Calamus simplicifolius. NCBI lineage: Eukaryota > Viridiplantae > Streptophyta > Magnoliopsida > Arecales > Arecaceae > Calamus > Calamus simplicifolius. The sequence continues at coordinate 138,410 of UESW01004419.1, forward strand.
TGGATAGTCTTCTCTTGCTGAGCGATGAGCTCTCGGCACTCTTGTAATTCACCCTTTAATTGTGAGCTTTCAGAAGATGAAGAACTACCTCTAATTCTCGATGTACCCTTCGGTAATGGACCCCATCCTCTTTTATAACCAGATCTAGAGCCTAAAACCTCCTCCAAAATGACATCCTCATTGATTGGTTCTTCTGTAGAGTCCTGTGAGGAAAGTCGCTCTATTAACACTGCCTGCAATGAAAAGAAAACAAATTCAATATGTTTAGTATAAAACATTACATTCAATAATATTGTATTTTTAATTGATAAAACTTACATGGGTTTCTTCAGCTTTTTCATTTATCCATTGATTCTTCTTTTTATCAAAATGAAGAGTATTCCACAGATGAAGTCTTGATGGCTCCTCTCCAGTAACAGGATCTCTCTGAAAAAAAACAATAATAATTTAAAACAATAATTTAAGACAATAATCTAATACAATTATCAATGTATCAATGGAATAATGATAAAATTAAATCAAGTATGATAGGATCTCTGGCAACAAATCAGCCAGCTCCAATGAGTTCTGTTAGAGTCTTGTAGATTACAGCTTATTCTAATGCAACGTTCTAAATACAGCATCCCTACAGAATATTTGATCTGCTCTTGAAGCAAATTGAGCTTCATTTTACTGGGTCTACTGATGATTTTAGTTTTCTTTGTTGCAGGGCGCTTGCGTATGCTGTCACTGGTTCTTGGTTCAAAATCACAGAATGCAGCTGTGGCTGCTATATGTTTCAAGTTATTCAAGTTTAGAGTTGCTTGATTTAAGTGCTCCACTCTGCTCTCTAGGAAGGCATAGATGCTGTAAACATGCACTGTCTGAAAGTTCCAGTTTTGGTGATTCACAACAATATCGCTCTTCACTACTATATCCTGATTGCAATTTAAACATTCTCTGCGAACTGCTTCCAGTTTCTCTTGATGCTCTACGTTCTTAACTTTCACTTTTTTCTTATAATTCCAGGTCAAGCATTAGCGACAGTGGGATTGGAATGATATGCAATGTGTTCCCTCAGACCTTATCTAGGCTCCTCCTTGCTCTCTGTCCTAACATTACTTCAAGTAATTATTATGCCATCATGTTTTTGCTTAGCTATGCTAGATGTTCTCATTCAGAAAAAGCCTTGACCAAGCCTTGTCCCATTGTGTTGTGATTTGTCCATGTTTTCAAATGTCTGCTTCCATGACTTTTCAGGTGGGATCCAATTTGCTACAGCACAATTACCACTTCTTCAGCTAATTGACTGTGGGATGAGCATATGCGCTATTAATTCTCAACATGAAAGTTCTGAAGAAAATGGGTTGCTTGGTAACAAAAGTAGTGAAGAAGTTAGAAGGTGTCAAAAATCACCTACATCAAAACCAAAACCGATTTACCAAAAGCTAATCATAAAACATGGGCGTTTGAGAAAGCTCAGTTTATGGGGCTGTTCTGGTTTAGATGTAAGTCATGCTAAAAGTAGCTCTTCATGTGTGCTCCTATGATCTCTTATCATTCTCTTTGATTAATTTATAATTATGGCAGGCCCTATACCTGAACTGTCCGGAGCTTAATGATCTGAATCTTAACTCGTGTACAAATTTGCATCCAGGTATGAGTCTAGCATTCCTCATTTAGGTTTAGATGTCAAAATAAGTTCTCATTTTCAATCTTATGTTTTGCAAAATTTTCCACAGAGAGGTTGCTGCTCCAGTGTCCCAATTTGGAAAATGTACATGCTTCTGGATGTCAAGATATGCTAATTGGAGCAATTCGAAACCAGGTATTGAGTTGTTCTTTTTTAGATGAAATGAGGCTGTTCTTTTTTTTTTTTTAGCTCTTGGATACAGCTTTCCTGCAATTATTCTTGTGAGACTTAACACTTTAATGAAAATTATTAAGGTGAAATTCAGTATGTAGTGTTTTTTCTGAATGCTAATGGATGGACTTCTAGGTTCTTAATGAGTTTGCTGCGGTTCAAAACCAACCACCATGCAAGCGGTTAGCAGATGGCTCCAAAAGGGTTCTGGTCCCTCGTTATCCTGTACAGCAGGTGAGGCAAAGAGCATCTAGAGCTGCACTCAGCTGTTCTCATAAATGTTACTTCCATCTGTTCTTCACAGCTTTTGCACTATTCACCTTGATTCATTTCACGACTGAATATGTTCTGACTATTTAAAATCTGATTCATGGCATATTCAAAAATAAAATTTCCACGTAATCTAAACCAATTCATGGCATATTCAAACATAAAGAAACAAACCTACAACCAACATAAAACAACCATTCTCAATCAATAAGATACGCAGGCATTACAACACGATGACAAATTCAGACCAACTAGACCCATGCATCGAATACCTAGGTTCATGCTTAGAATATAAAAGCACTAGATTCACATAAATATTTCCTTTTTTTATTCAGTGAATTATCCTACTATAACATCATGAATCCAAACAGTAAGTATGCTGAATTTTCTTAAAATCAAAGGCATAAAAAACATAGCAATTTATAAATAACCAACATAGGGTAACAGAGAAAGTCACATAGCCAACCCTTGCAGCTGCAATTTACTTACCCCTTACTTAAGATTCAATAAAAAGAGAATTTATTTAAACAAGGACAAGTTGACAACGTTATTTATAGCCAAACTTGCTTCAGGTTAGGGATTAGCTCATTAACATAATTGAAAAGGTCCCAATTCAAATCGGAAAATTTTAATCATGCCGCAAATGAAGCTAGTCTCAATCATTTTATTACATGCCACAGGCATCAAGAAGAATCTCTTACTATGGCAAGTGCATAATGTCAATAGTTTTGATTGACACAAATAACTGGTAAAGTCCCAATGTATATGTGTCAACTCTAAGGTTAGCTCTATTCAAAACATTAATCAGTGTCCATATATAGTCTATGCTTACACCCAAATAAATGCAAACTTTAGAATACATTTAAAGTGTATTCAGGTTGAATGCCTAGCAGATAGTATACAAATGATCCATTATCTGTCTGAATGGCCTGAAATAAAACATGATCATATGTTAGTGCAGCCCAACGTTGCATAATCAGCTAGCACCTTACAAAAGCATAAGTTATTAGCCATACAATCATTTATCTAAACATGACTGTGATCATAAACAAAGATACTAAAATCAGAGGAAAATGCTTAGTTATATAGATAAGCTGCATAGATGCTCTAGCAATTACAGTTAATCAGAAAGGTAAGAATGGAGAAGCAAATAGACACATCATGCTTCATAAAAGATTGTCCATTCAATTATAATATAAAATTCACTATAATTGTTATTAGAATGGACAAGGTAGAGTAACCATAACAGAAACAATCTTTTAAGCTAGCTGTACAATGAGGCAGGTCAGTAAAACCACCACATGCTTCTTAATAGACAGAGAATATGAAAACTATGGAATTCCCAAAGGTTTCAGGAGTCAAAAAAAATTTTCAAAAGCAGAATGTGGGTTGGAATAGGTCCGCAGATTGAACACACTTAACAGACACTCAAGCTAAAATATTAATAGGCTAATGTCATGAACACATTCAAAAACAACTGAAACAAATACATGGATTATAGTATCTAATAATCTAGGTCATATTGATGAGACAGATGACTCAGTAATGCTTCTGAAATTTCTTTTTTTAAATAAGAAAATCCTTCCATACCCATATCAACAGTTAAAGAAAAATCTTTTTTATTTTTTTTGAAGTAACTAGTAGATAAATGCCTGAATCTCCTCTTGATAAGATACCAGACATCATCCCATCTTGGAAAAGCAAAAGTCACAAAAAAAAAAAAAAACAGAATCTTTAAATAATTTATAATTTATGTCCAGAAAGACCGAATAATAGTAGTAACAATAATGACTACAGTAACGATAGCAACATTAATGATAAAAGTAACTTAACAGCAAGAAAAGAGAAGTAACAATTACAGTGATAGCAACAATATATAGGAACAGAGTCAAGGATAAATAAAATAAGGGACAAAAAAATTAGCTTTCTGGTGTTCCATTACGACACATGTACTTTGGCTTGACATAAATAAGGAGAAACACATAATTAACTTCCCAGTATGCAAATATATAATATTGCAACTAACACAGAATTTTTTCTACAAGATAACATACAAAAAGGGTGTCACAATGCACAAGGTTCCGTCCACTGTAGGACATGAGGATGGTCGCTTGTATGCAGCCTTACCACTATTTCCATGTTTTAACACAGGTCAATCTTACATTGCACCAATGTCTGTCCTTTGAGGTAACATATACTATCTCAAAAGTACTGAATTTCTTTTCACATGTTTTAGCAGGACGAACTTCAAACAACTTTTCAGTCATAACTAAGACATGTTCTGAAACTCCAGATTCCCTTCATACAATGCAAGCATACAGCTCAAAACAATGCCTTACATGCAGTTAACAGGTGCTTCCAGGAATTTATTGAATAATGACATCAACGTCTTATAATAACATGCCAATATGACAGAAGGTTAAAAGCCACTGAAACACGATCTCACCAGAAACCTCAAATTAAAGCCGTGGCACCACTAAACTCTGCAGAAGTCGCAGCGACGGTCTCACGAACAGTAACTGAATGACCCGATGAAGATTTATCCCTTTCTCCAAAATTAAAAAAAAAACAAGAAGAAAAAGAAATCAGCCAACATCACTGCCAATGCCTATATCCAACAACTTCATCCCGTTCTTCCAAAACCCACGAAGCCAAAAATGGAATCAAACCAATGTGAAAGAAAAGGAACATTGGAACCCACAATTTCGGACAAACACCACCCATTAAAAAAACGAACCTAGAGAAAAATCGAAACAATTTTTACTAAAACTAAGAAGAAAAAAGAACCACGAATCCAAATCTCGCGATAGGAACCGACGAAGGGAGGGAGGGGCCTCACAATTCAGGGGCGCAGACGTAGACGTCGCATTGGCTGCCGCGGACGAGCGCCTCGACCAGGGTGGCAATCCTGTCGCCGTTGGTCACGAGGACGACCGGCTTCTTGGATCCGTCCTCCTCACCAGATTGGAGACCAGGGAGGGGGGCAGAGGGCTGCTCTTTGTAGATTTGAAGAAGACAAGCTCTGGAGATTTGAAGAAGAAGAGAAAATGCGAGGGCGAGTGAGAGATTCTAATGGGGGGAAGACGAAGACGGCGGGAGGAGGAAGGGTTTTCACAGAAAAAAAAAAAATCGCGCGAGGGTTAGGGTATTAAGGGGACCTTATTACGGCGAAAATAACTTTCGTCGTAATAAGGTCTGATATAAAGATATTTTCTCACTATATTACGACGAATGTTTAAATTCGTCGTAATATGTTTATTTATTACGGCGAAAATATATTTCGCCGTAATAAAAAGAAAATAAAAATTAAAAAATTTAAAATTGTAAAATAAATTGTGACCTTTATTACGACGAATTTATAATTCGTCGTAATAAGTCTTATAATTACGGCCGTAATAAAAAAAAAATTAAAAAAATTAAAATCGAAAAATAAATTGTGAAATTATTACGACGAATTATACAATTCGTCGTAATAAATCTTTTAATTACGGCGAAAATTTATTTCGCCGTAATAAAAAGAAAAAAAATTAAAAAATTAAAATCAAAAAATAAATTGTGAACTTATTACGACGAATTATAAAATTCGTCGTAATAAAACTTTTAATTACGGCGAAAATTTGTTTCGCCGTAATAAAAAGAAAAAAAAATTAAAAAATTTAAAATCGAAAAATAAATTGTGAAATTATTACGACGAATTATAAAATTCGTCGTAATAAATCTTTTAATTACGGCGACAATTTATTTCGCCGTAATAAAAGAAAAAAAAATTAAAAAAATTTAAAATCGAAAAATAAATTGTGAACTTATTACGACGAATTATAAAATTCGTCGTAATAAATCTTTTAATTACGGCGACAATTTATTTCGCCGTAATAAAAAGAAAAAAAAATTAAAAAATTTAGAATCGTAAAATAAATTGTGAACTTATAACGACGAATTTAAAATTCGTCGTTATACGTCTTCTAATTACGGCGAAAATATATTTCGCCGTAATAAAAAAAAAGAAAAATTTAAAAAATTATAACCGTAAATTAAAATGTGGACTTATTACGACGACTTGTACATTTCGTCGTAATAAGTTTTTTTTTTACGGCGAAAATATATTTCGCCGTAATAAATAATTATTATGACGAATTTAACTTTTATTTCGCCGTTATAAATATACCTATAACGACGAAATATTTCGCCATAATAAGTTCGCCATAAAAACCATACTTTTTTGTAGTGCTCGTCGGGTTGTTGTCGCTCGCTCAAAAATTTTGAATAATTATTTGGTCATCTTCGACCGTAGTGTTGGGCTTTGACATGCCCACTGTCTTCACCGACTTTTTGGGTCGGGTTGTCTCATAACATTCGCCGACAGCCGTGGAAGCCTTACGCTTCCTCGGATGTTTTTTAATCCTCCTAACAAGCGACGGCATGCCAATTATTTCTAAGTCCATATTGTCATCCTTTGGCGCAGGGGTGCCAAGTTTATTATCGGATATGGACTCTTCTTTATTTTCATTCCCCTGCTCTGTTTTATCAACCAATGAATCCCCCTCCAATATGTTCTCCCCTGATTTTGCATTCCCTATCTGAATTGGAAACTCGGATGAATGGTCCTCCTCCGTCTTCTTCTCCTCAATATTTACGTTATCAGGCTCGCGGAGGACCAACTCCAAGGAATGCACCTTCTCTGTTTTCTCGTCCCCCTTGTCCTCCTCGGTTATTGCATAACTTTCCTTTCTGAGAAGTGAATTGAGGAGGCTCTCAGCAATGGACAGCCTGTGCCTGACATCTTCGAGTTGATCCTTAACACACTTCAATTCATTCCTCAACTCGGCGCATCCTGCGCAGCTATCCATTGGTTGAGGGGCGCAGGTTTCTGTTTGTTGAGGGGGGGACGGTTTTAACTGCTGAGGGAGAAGCCATCGCTCTTCTGGCAATGGTTCAATAGCTCCCTCAATCTGCAACACAAGATGATAACAAATTAATATTAACTGAACATATTGACGAATTAAGTTGAAAAAATGGTCACAGCAATGGAGCAATGGAGTAGATTACCAAGTCCTGAGGCTGCAAGTCGGCAACCCGAACCGATTGGTTCTTCGTTTGGTGGTCATACCACTTCAACAGCCGGGGCCGTTTATCAGGGTATGCTGGCTCTCGCATTGATGTATGCTCGAGGAACCACGCCTGAAAATTATATTTTTTTGGATATTAAATAAAGTAATATTACGAAAAAATTTTGTCTCAACACTAATAATTTGTCTCAATAAATCTTACCACCAGTGCTGCCGAGCATCCGAACAAGGTAGGCTGCCTCCTAATCTTTTTTGCATTTTTTGAGTGCACCGGCTCCTCGGAACGCAGGCAAGCAGCTATTTCTGGGAGAGCCAGAACAATCAATTCCTTCAGTGCCGAAGACCAGTCGATGCTACTCAGCTGACTTAAGTCATCCAAGTGCTGGATGAGATACCGTGGACACCTCTGATTAGACTTTGGAGCCAAAAACATGGCCAACATGTATGCGATCCAAAGTCGGACGGTGTCCTCGACATCCTCCTGCACTTTAGATGGCCGGAGTTGAAATATCAACTTCTCCAAACCTGATTGGCGAAGATCTAAACCCTGGCCAAACCGTCTGAACAACCTTCCGTTGAACATTTGGCTGGACGTGTCGATCTTCTTCCCATGACATGGAAGACCCAAATGAGTGCGACTTCTTCGGCACTGAATTTAATTGCTTTTTCACCAAACATGAACTCGTCGCCACCATTGTGACATCTAATGATGTCTGCTAGCAGTCGCCCGTCGACTGTGAACGTCTGCATGTCGACGAAGGCACCAAATGGGGTCCTTCGAATCAGTCTTGTATGGCGTCTAGAGAACCCCATCCTCCAAACCTTCTGAACATATACTGCCGGCCTGCAGCTATTCTTAAACAGCTGGGAAGCCTTCACTGGGGGGACTGGAACAATTTTATTGTCAACGAAAATAGGGGGTAAGACAGAAGACATACATGTCAATAAATTTTAAGATAGAATATCGTAATATTTAATATAGTGATAAACATACCTGAAGGAGCCGCATCCTCAGTCGAACGAAGAACCAGGTCCTTGCATTGTTCCGCCATTTTCTCTGTCTGCTTCTTCTTTGTTCGCGGTCTTCGTGCACAAACGAAAGCGCTCATCTCCATGACTGAAGAATTCGGAAGAATAAACTATGGAACGAGTTTAGGAGAGAAAAAGAGACCAGTGGCTTCTCGAGCAAGAGAAGAAGAATGTCTTCTTGAGCAAAAGGATGGCTTCTCGAGCAACAGACGATTGAGGGGTTTTTCTAGGGTTTTTGCCGACCTAAGAGAAATACGAAAGGACACCCGGATCGCCACGATCACATCAATGAGACCCGCGAAGCCATAGGAACCGCCCACGTTTACAAACTTTTCTCGGAAATTTGCAATGGCTCAGTTACTAGGGTGTCGTCGAATGAGTACTACGCTGACGTCAAATTACCGCCTTTTTCAAGCATGGGTGTCGTCTCGTTAGAGCTAGGGTGTCGTGAGATCTCAACTGGGGTGTCGCGAATGATATTCTGCCGAATTCAATTAGGGTGTCGCCGAGTTCTCTCTATGTGCACATTTATAAGACGGGTGTCGTCGCCCTAAAGCTAGGGTGTCGGGGGATTTCGTCTGGGGTGTCGCGAAGGACTAACGGCCAACTTCGACCTAGGGTGTCGCTGGGATTATCTCCGTTGTCTCTTGTTCAATCACGGGTGTCGTCGCCCTAGAGCTAGGGTGTCGTGAGATCTCAACTGGGGTGTCGCGAATGATTTTCTGCCGAATTCAATTATAGTGTCGCCGGGTTCTCTCTATGTGGACATTCATAAGACGGGTGTCGTCGCCCTAAAGCTAGGATGTCGTGGCATTTCAACTGAGGTGTCGCGAATGATTTTCTGCCGAATTCAATTGGGGTGTCGCCGGGTTCTCTCTATGTAGACATTCATAAGACGGGTGTCGTGAGATCTCAACTGGGGTGTCGCGAATGATTTTTTGCCGAATTCAATTAGAGTGTCGCCGGGTTCTCTCTATGTGGACATTCATAAGACGGGTGTCGTCGCCCTAGAGCTAGGATGTCGTGGCATTTCAACTGGGGTGTCGCGACTGATTTTCTGCCGAATTCGAACTAGGGTGTCGCTGGGATTATCTCCGTGGTCTCTTGTTCAATCACGGGTGTCGTCTCGTTAGAGCTAGGGTGTCGTGAGATCTCAACTGGGGTGTCGCGAATGATTTTCTGCCGAATTCAATAGGGGTGTCGCCGCGCAAGGCTTGGATGTCGTTTGGCAGAACTAGGATGTCTCATATGTTTCAGTTTTTCGGGTGTCGCCGCGCAAGTCTTCGGTGTCATTTGCCAGAACTAGGATGTCTCGTATGTTTCCGTTCTTCGGGTGTCGCTGCGCAAGTCTTCGGTGTCGTTTGCCAGAACTAGGATGTCTCCTATGTTTCCGTTCTTCGGGTGTCGCCGCGCAAGGCTTGGGTGTCGTTTGCCAGAACTAGGATGTCTCGTATGGTTCCGTCCTTCGGATGTCGCCGCGCAAGGCTTGTATGTCGTTTGGCAGAACTAGGATGTCTCGTATGTTTCCGTTCTTCGGGTGTCGCCGCGCAAGTCTTCGGTGTCATTTACCAGAACTAGGATGTCTCCTATGTTTCCGTTCTTCGGGTGTCGCCGCGCAAGGCTTGGGTGTCGTTTTTCAGAACTAGGATGTTTCGTATGGTTCCGTCCTTCGGGTGTCGCCGCGCAAGGCTTGGATGTCGTTTGGCAGAACTAGGATGTCTCGTATGTTTCCGTCCTTCGGATGTCGCCGCGCAAGGCTTGGATGTCGTTTCGCATAACTATGATGTCTCGTATGTTTCCGTCCTTCGGGTGTCGCCGCGCAAGACTAGGGTGTCGTTTACCAGAACTAGGATGTCGCGTATGTTTCCGTTCTTCGGGTGTCGCCGCGAGAGACTTGGGTGTCGTTTGCTAGAGCTAGGATGTCGCGTATGTTTCCGTCCTTCGGGTGTCGCCGCGCAAGTCTTGTGTCGTTTGCCAGAACTAGGATGTCTCGTATGTTTCCGTTCTTCGGGTGTCGCCGCGCAAGTCTTCGGTGTCATTTGCCAGAACTAGGATGTCTCCTATGTTTTCGTCATTCTGGTGTCGCCGAGCAAGACTAGGGTGTCGTTTGGCAGAACTACGATGTCTCGTATGTTTCCGTCCTTCGGGTGTCTCCGCGCAAGGCTTGGATGTCGTTTGGCAGGACTAGGATGTCTCGTATGTTTCCGTTCTTCGGGTGTCGCCGCGCAAGTCTTCGGTCATTTACCAGAACTAGGATGTCTCCTATGTTTCCGTTCTTCGGGTGTCGCCGCGCAAGGCTTGGGTGTCGTTTTTCAGAACTAGGATGTCTCGTATGGTTCCGTCCTTCGGGTGTCGCCGAGCAAGGCTTGGATGTCGTTTGGCAGAACTAGGATGTCTCGTATGTTTCCGTCCTTCGGATGTCGCCGCGCAAGGCTTGGATGTCTTTTGGCAGAACTAGGATGTCTCGTATGTTTCCGTCCTTCGGGTGTCGCCGCGCAAGACTAGGGTGTCGTTTTCCAGAACTAGGATGTCTCGTATGTTTCCGTTCTTCGGGTGTCGCCGCGAGAGACTAGGGTGTCGTTTGCCAGAGCTAGGATGTCATAAAACGTATCAAGGTTTTCCAGTCCAGTTGCTGAAGTATTTTCAGCCTCTAAGCTGGAAGAAGAAGAGGGAAGAAAAGAGTGTTTACTTTGTGCTGCGGCTGACATTTCCTCCAGAAGGTTTTTTACACAGACTACTGACTCCTGTATCCAGGTATCGGCTAGCCTCGAAGCTGAAGTATTTTCTTTCTACCCGGGAAGAGAAACAGAGTTCTTCTTCTTGCACAGATGCCATAAAACGTAAAATGGCGCCATGAAGGAGCGAAAGGGCATTTTCGTCCGCACGAAAAATTCAAAAAAAAGCGAACAGCAATAAATGTCCGTCACGTTCAGAACGTTACGTCAAACCCCTGGCATGCCGCCTGTCATGTCATCCACGTCGGATCCACGTGGACCAATAGGAAGACGCGGTGCAGCCCACGTCATCGTTGCTGCACCGGGGCCGGTGTACAAAGTGTTTTCCGTGTATATAGTCTTGATACAAAGAAAACTGAACTATATTAGAACTGTTTATGTTACCTGCATTTCTGCACTGCTGTCCTTTTGTCTTAGCGGACTTGTTAGGATGCCAGTGAGGCAAGCATGCTCATCAAAAACAGGCCCACCTTCCATTCCTGGTTCATTATCAAACTTGAATGTTAATAACAGTATGGCAGTTACGATGGCACAAAACAGTACTCTATTTCCTGTACCAGGAAGACAATGAACATCAGCCATCAACAGCGAGCTTTGATGAGAATTTGAAGGGCAACAATTTGATACAGCTCTCCATAGGATATGCTGGAAGAAAAAAAGAGGGGCAAAATTCAACTAGGAAAAACAATCTGTTCTCTGCCAAGCTAAAAGGTATTGCAAATGATGAATTTACAAAGAGAACAGAGAAATCAAATAAGCATATCCATTTATATTGAACTAGGAGAAAAGAACCACTTGAAAGCGGGAACTATGTCCATGCCAAGTGTCACGCCCCAGACCCAAAAATTTGAGCTAGGGTGACAACCCGCCGCATGCTGGGCATGCAAAGCGTCTTAAACTTATTACATGAATCAATATAAAGCAATTTCCATATCCATGATTTGTTACAAACCAGAATTATCAGTCTTGGGCTATCTGCCCTACAAATAAATCTGAACTAAATCAAAATGATAAAACTAAGTCTTCTTAATAGAAAACTCCTTCTATCTCAATTATCCATCTTCATTCCTGAGGCTCTGAAAAACATTATGAGAATTTTATGAGCTCACACTCAATAAGTAAGCCTAATATAATTTCAAAATTTCATTTATCAGGCTATCAATAGGTTCATGTCATCAGATCAATTAGCTTAATTCAATAACAATTACATTGTTTATACTGTCATTATTTTATCTCTACATTACATATCATGTGTAGCCCTCTTAAACATCCCCTAAGAGGAAGGGTCCTGGTACCAGTGTCTGTCATCTGTCATGTACACATCATGTGTAGCCCTCTTAAACATCCCCTAAGAGGAAGGGTTCTGGTACCAGTGTCTGTCATCTGTCATCTGTCATGTACACATCATGTGTAGCCCTCTTAAACATCCCCTAAGAGGAAGGGTCCTGGTACCAGTGTCTGTCATCTGTCATGTGATAATTTGTCATGTGAATCTGTCATGTGATAACCGAGGTGACACATAAAGTTTTACTGTCATTATCATGATTACATATTATCATAGTAATAACATGATTTTGCCAAATTAACATAATTACATTTAACTGTAATTTCACAGTTCAATAATTAATAAAATATAATACTTGACTTACTTACCTCAGTACACGAATTTCACTTGATAACCCAGCTAATTGGACTCCTGGGCACCTACATAATCATTTTCCATTATTAAATTCCTAAAATCTGAATTATAAAATAATTCCTAAATCCTACCCAAACACTTCACGGGCCCAACTTTGGGCTTGAATATCTCTCAATGTATACACCCAAATAGGGAAATAAAATTATTCCCAGAAACTAGAATAAATCCTGATTCGGGCCATATTTTATTTTATCATTCTCGGCCCGATACAAGGCCCAAAACGCTGCTCAAACTGGGCTCAGAACGGCCCAACAAGGCCCAAACATCCAACGGCCCAGCGGCCCGTTAATTCAATCAACCCAGCTCCTCTGTTTCAAACGAAACAGAGGAGCCGAGATTTGCGCCGGCGGCCAGGGCCGCCGCCGGCCAAATTGAAGGCGGTCCGGCCGCCGTTGGCCGGACCGTGGCCGGCCGCCGCCGCGGCCATCCTCCCCCATGCTCTCTCTCTCATCAATTTGGACATTAACTCACCTTCTCTCTATCTCAATCGCGGCGGCTCGAACTCACGCCGGCGACTTTGCCGGCTCAATCCGGGGTGGTCCGGCCTCCGGTGGCCGGGCCAGAGCCGGCCACCGCCGTGGCCGGCCTCCCCTCTCTTCTTTCCCTTTAATTTCTCTTTTCTCTCTTAATCACCCGCGGCTTACGGATTACGCCGGCGGCACGGCCGGCCACCATGGCCGGCCGGACCTCCACCGGACGCACGCCCGGCGCCGGTGGAGGTCTCCGACCAAGGCCCAGGCCCGGCGAGGCGGCGAGCACACCGCCGGGCCCGAACCAAGGATCGGACCGGCGGTCGATTCTTTCACCGTCACTCTTTCTCCCTCCTCCGCCCACTCCTCTCTCTCTTAATCTCCGGCACCCCACCGGACGCCGCCCCCGGTGCCGGTGGGGTCGTCGCCGGGGCTCAGGCCCGGCGAGGCGGCGGGCACGCCGCCGGGCCTGAACCAACTCACGGAGAAGAGAAGGGGAGAGCTGGGTTCTGTAACCCGGCTCCTCCCTCCTCTTCGTTCTTTTTTTTTTTTACTTTTCTCTCTCTCTCTTCTTCTCTCTCATGCATGGTTAGAGGACTTACCAGAGACAAGCACGCTGGGGAAGAAGTCCGCACGAGGAGATGATGAGAAGGGGGCACCCACGTATGGTGGGAAGGAGGGTTCTACCCATCTTTTATAGGCATTGCAGAGTCCCCAAATCAAGGGACTCTGTAATTAGATATACTGAAATTTAAATATCTAAAGTCTATCATATCATCTGATCACGTGATAACTCTCACGAGCAATTAAGATATACTGGAATTCAATTATCTGGAGTCTATCATCTGACCTCGTGATAATTCTCACGAGCAATTGAGAAATCTAGGGGATTACATTCTCCCCTCCTTATAAAAATTTCGGCCTCGAAATTGATAACTTTTATTATAAAAATAAAGGTCCAAATTTCTGTCCCAAGGACTAACAATCAACTAAAGTTAACAGTTTTCAATCATTAACTATTTTAAGATACAAATAGTCGTGGGTACTTTTCTTTCATTTCTTCTTCCAGTTCCCAAGTAGCCTCTCTTTCAGAATGATTATTCCATTGCACCTTGACATAGGGAATGGTACGCCGTCTTAGAACTTGATCTTTGCGGTCTACGATACGCAAAGGATGCTCTTCATATGATAAATCTTTCTTCAACTGTATAGGCTCATATGCTATGACATGACTGGGGTCAGAGATATACTTCCTCAGCATAGATACATGAAAAACATTGTGTACCCCAGATAGAATCGGAGGCAGTGCCAGGCTGTAAGCAACCTCTCCAACTCTACTCAAGATCTCAAAAGGTCCAATATAACGTGGACTCAGCTTTCCTTTAATCCCAAATCTCATCACATCTTTGGTTGGTGATACCTTTAAGAAGACATGATCCCCAACCTGGAATTCCAATTCCCTTCTTCTGACATCAGCATAACTCTTTTGCCTGCTCTGAGCTGTACGAAGACGCTCCCTGATCAAATGCACCTTATCTACTGTTTGCTGAATCAGCTCAGGGCCTAGCAACTTCTTTCCCCCACGTCATCCCAACATATAGGAGATCTGCACCTCCTACCATACAGAGCTTCAAATGGAGCCATCTGGATGCTGGCTTGGTAACTATTATTATATGCAAACTCCACCAAAGGTAAGTGGTTATCCCAAGCTCCACCCAAGTCCATCACACAGGCTCGCAACATGTCCTCCAGAATCTGTATGGTCCTCTCTGATTGTCCATCTGACTGGGGATGATAGGCTGTACTAAAGTTTAGTTTGGTTCCCATGGCCTTATGAAGGCTCTTCCAAAACTGGGACACAAACCTGGTATCTCTATCTGATACAATAGATACCGGAACACCATGGAGTCTCACAATCTGTTCAATATACAAATTAGCCAATCTTTCACTAGAGACCCCAACTCTGAAAGGTAGGAAATGAGCTGATTTTGTTAGTCTGTCCACAATGACCCAAACTGCATCGTTGCTTTTAGGAGTTTTGGGCAGACCAGTCACAAAGTCCATTGTAATCTTTTCCCATTTCCACTGTGGAATCATCAGAGACTGAAGAGGCCCTGCAGGCCTTTGATGCTCGGCTTTCACTTGCTGACACACCAAGCACTTGGCCACATACTGAGCAATCTCCCTCTT